>CAJDSM010023938.1:2264-19826 GCA_903981925.1 Ostrea lurida | reverse complement strand
ACCAGTTGAGGTGGCAAATACAGAAGTAGGCTAGGTCAAGAAGAATACTTCACCAGGACTAGATGAGATCCTCTCCAAGATTCATTTTCTTGATGATATGACCTTAGGGAAACATCAAGAATGCTAGAGGACTGTGACTGATTTTCAAACTGATGCAACATAGTATAGGTTACTACCTTATAAAGTCAGCATCGGATTGAGATTGAGGATGAAAACACCGTTCACAAGAGAAGTATCGGGCGGTATTCCACCTAGTCAGGTCACACATCAAGGAACTACAGGCTGCTGGGATTATTCGGCCATCTCACTCTCCTTTCTCCTCAAACGTTGTTTTAGTGCGGAAAAGCGATGGATCCTTAAGACTGTGCATCGACTACAGACCACTTAATACTAGGACCATCAGAGATAATTACGCATTACCGAGGATTGACGAAATACTGGATTCATTGGCTGGAAACACATTCTTCGGTGTTTAGATACAGGCTCACGGCGGGTGTGACCGGTCAGCAGAGAATGCTTACTCCTCCATGGCACCTGATCCTGCCTTCGCTTTCGTCGAAGGTCCGTGTTGCCCTACACTCGATTTTGTATGTGTTTTTTGGACTATGATTACGTTTCATACTTTGATACTTCGCTATTTTATATTTGAAGTCCGGCTACCATCAAATTAAGGTAGCAGTAATCCACAAAGAGAGGACAGCATTCACCGTTGGACCCGTAGGATTCTACGAATTCAATAAGATGCGTTTTGGTCTAGCGAATGCTCCGGCAACGTACCAGCTTCTTCAAGAACAATGCCTAGGTGTTCTCCATCCCAAGGTTTGTTTCATTTATTTAGATGACCTAATCATTTTCTCATCTTCATTTCAGGAACACCTAGATCGCTTTCAACAAGTCTTTCAACGGATACGGGACTACGGACTTAAAACGTTCTCCGAAGAAATGTTCGTTCTTCATGAAAAAGGTTAAGTATGTTGGACATATTGTTTGGAAGGAAGGAGTTGAACCCGATCCAGTAAGTTAATGAACTGGAGAACATTTAACCAACTCTGAGCAAGTGAGACAGTTCTTAGGATTCGCTGGATATTATCGTAAATTTATTCACAATTTCGCCAAAATAACCAGACCACTCATCGGCATTATGGCAGTTGGTAAGAAACCACGGAGCAATGCCAAACCCAAAGTAGATCCTAAGTGGCACTGGGACCAGAACCAACAATATACTTTTGATGAGCTCAGGAACAGACTTACATCACCCCCTGTATTGGCCTACTCGAATTTCAGCAAGCCATTTAAGCTTCATACGGATGCGTGCCAGACAGGACTGGGTGCTGTGTTATACCAGGAACAAGACGGATTAGACAGGGTGATTGCTTTGCAAGCAGGGATTGAGCAAATCCGAGAAGAACTACCCACCATAAACTAGAGTTTTGGTCAGGCAATAACCGAGAAGTTTCGATTATTTACAGGGCAAACCCTTTGTCGTTTATACAGACAATAACCCATTGACTATCACTCAGTCACAGCGAAGTTAGATGCCACTGGTCACCGATGGATTTCAGCGCTTGCATCCTATAACTTCAAGATAGTGTCCGACCAGGGAAATCCAATGCTGACTGATGGATTATCCAGATTTGATCAGGAGCATATACTGAGGAAAATCTGGGACTCGATCAAGCATTTTGCCAGATTGGACAGCCATACGTGAGGACACTTTCCATAAGTGACATGATATATGGTCATTCGCTTCATTGCATCCTTTCACTGAACCAGATGATCTTATTGACTTATAATCCATTCAAGATGCTGATCCCATCATGTCCTTTTGGAAGAAGCAGGTTGAATCAGGTCAGAAGCCTAGTAAAGATTTGTTAAACACTGACATTGATTTGATATATTTCAGGAACTCTGCAAATCTTCGCATCAGGGACAACATCTTATGGAGAGAGATCAAGACCGAAGACAGAACTTTTCAGCAAGCAGCTATTCCTACGTCTTCCATACCTGTTGTAATAAAACAACTGCACAACAAAATGGGACATTTGGGTAGGGATAAGACACTATCAATGGTTTGTCAGCGCTTCTATTGGCCGAGAATGCAAACAGATGTCATCTCTTGGATAGAGAACTGCGACAGATGTACGAAGACTAAGCAGAGTTGCCATACTTCTGAAATGGTGAATATCAGAACATCGCAACCCCTGAAATTAGTCTGTATGGATTACCTTTCCCTGGAACCATCCAAAGGAGGAATCCAGAACATCCTTGTTATAACATACCACTTCAACAAGTATGCAGTAGCCATTCCCACTAGAAATCAGCTTGCCAAAACAACTGCAGAGGCCATTTTCAACAACTTTATTCTAGATATAGAATTCCAGAAAAACTCCATTCGGATCAGAGTGCAATTTTTTGCAGTAAAATTATGAAGGAACTTTGTTTAATTTTAGGCATTTCTAAATTCTGGACAACACCATACCATCCAATGGGGAATGGAAACACAGAAACATTCAACAGAACATTACTCTGAGTCTCCATTTTAAGGACACTGCAGAAAGAAGAGAAAGCTGATTGGAAGAACCACATATCTGCTTTAGTACACGCGTACAACTCAACTGTCAATGACACAACAGGTTTTTCACTTTTCCATCTAATGTTTGGTAGAGAACCTAAGTTACTTGTTGATGTCTTATTTGGAATTTCTAGGGCAGTTGATGAGAACCAGTGCACCACCAAGTATATAGCCTAGATCAAGGAGCGACTACAAGAAGTTTACAGAGAGGCCCAGAAGGCTACACAGTTCTCCCAGCAACGACAGAAAGGCACCTACGACCTGAAAGCCCGAGCATTCACTTTAAAGGTAGGAGATAGGGTACTGGTGAGAATTTTGGCCTATGACGGACGACATACGATTGCGGACAAATGGGAAGAAAATCCTTACGTCATCTTATCCCAAGACAATGAAGACATCCCTGTCTACAAGGTTAAGAGGGAGGATGGAGAAGGCAAATGCAGATCGTTGCATAGGAACCTCTTGTTGCCTATAGGATCTAAATTCCAGACGGTAACACCTCCACCCCCTAAACCTTTTGGGAAAAGGAAGGCAGACAGAAGATCAGAGGTAAGTATAGACTCTGTATCTATTTCTGATTCATAAAGCGAGTTTTCTTTTGTAGGTTACCCTGCAATGACTTATGAGAGCTCCATTCAAGGTTCCTCCTACCAAGATGGTGATGGCCAGTCCTTGTTAGGGGATGCTCCGGATGTTGATCCAGAGGATGAGACTGACTGAGAGTGAGGATCAGCATGACGGTGATGAAGTTGAAGAAGACAATCATGGTGAAGTGGTCGATCATGGTGAGTATGATGATGATGACCATGATGATGATGAACCTTCCACAGTACCAGCACCACCCACCCCAGTCCCAAGAAGGTCAGCGAGAACTAGGACGAAGCCAGCTTGGACAAAGGATTTTGAGATGATGAGCCAGGCAGCGCCTGACTGGATGCGGAGAGTAGAAGTCATGAAAGAATTGATTGACAAGGGTTCCTTTAACGGATTAGATTCTACCGTATACCAGATGGCACTCGTAAACATCATTTCTCCATCACAGTGATTTTAACATGCATATATCAGTATTATTTTATTCCGATTGTTTACTAGGTATACGCATTGTAAGTATCTGGTAAGTATTCAGTTTTTTTAACTATATGATATTACAACTGCCTGGTGAATGACGCGGACGTCATTCTGTAACTGGATCGAGGTTGTAATAGTGCTAAGTTTGATTAGTAGCTATGTTTTTATATTCATATATACACACCTTTTGATCTTAGATCCACCCCTTTATTCACATCACTACACAAGGTACACTTAGTAGTTACAATATAAGTCATATACGGTACCAATCTATATACCTTGGGGGCTTTGATCATGGGTCTGAGTGTGGTCATTCTGTATGAAGGGTTTTTATTGGTCAGTTTTTGTCAAGTTTTATTTGGTTGGTTTTTTTGTCTTGCCGCCAGTTTTGAGAACAGTTAATATAATCCATGACCTTGTAGAGTTTTCATACAAAGACATACTATTTTGACTTAAAGATTTCGAATTTTTCATTTCTGGTAAGTTACGTGTCTATACTAATTTCCTTTGCTACTAGTCTATTTAAAAGTCTATCTTATAGATATTTGCAATACATGTATAAACTTCCTATTTTCACATTTACTAAATGATTGAAAGAGTGAGTAAATGAGACTTATTGGTTATAGAAGTAAGTAGTATTTATATATTCTTATAATGTATATTTGTAAAAAGTATTTGATGACGTTGTTCAAAATGAGCAATTTGATATTTTAGTTTAATTCATTACATGTAAAAAGTTATTTTACATACATGGTACTTTATTAAATTATAGAGTAATTCCTACATTTCCAGTAGATTATTGTCCTAGCTGTATTTTCTGAGGGAAGCTTTTTCCCACAGAAGGGTACGTTAGGCAGTATTGTTATTTTATTCTATTAATTACTTTTATAACTATTAATGGGCGAAATGCTATTTTGCTAATAATGTAATCTAAGAGTTATCTCCCTTAACCGATTAAACATATCTTGATGGAAAACAGTAAGATGAAATATCGTTTACTACAGTATAGGCTTTTCATTGTTAGATTTATGCTATATTGTTGTTTTACTATATTTCTTTCCTTATCTTTCCTTATACTAGTGTTCCATCACTGTTCGTTATCTTTGCTTTTACATTATTTCAAACATTGTTCATAGACCTGAACCTTACAGGAGTTTTTATCATTTCAACTGTAGGAAAACCCCTGTTACATTACGAGATTGATCACTGTTCGTTATCTTTGCCTTTACATTATTTCAAACACGAATTACTATTATTGCTATTTTCTATGTATTTAGAATCAGTGATCGTGGCTCGTTCCTACCTTTTGGGAAAATTACTTTAAACATACTTACACGTATATATGCATTATTTAAGGAAGCATTCTCTTTCGAGCCCAGTGATTTTGTATTGGATCCTGGCCCTTTCGTGATCACCCCTTTTAAAGGGCCATGATTTCATTTGAACAACAATTGCATACCCTTTACTCAAGGATGAGCTGTGCTGAGTTTGATTGGATTTGGCCGAGTGGTTCTGGAGAAGATGGGGATGTGAAAAGTTAACAACAATAATGACAACCACAAATACTAAACCGTCTTTAATCAGAAAACCTTTGGCTCAGGTGAGCTAAAGTTGCAGAGAAATTAAGCATCATCAATTATTATCGGATGGCGTTTCAACGCAGTTGATTGACACTGGATTGGTTGGACTACGGCTGATTTTTTGAATCCTCACTTTGTTGAACCTGACTTTGTAGAGTTCGAACTTCTGTTTGTACATTTTGTAATGAAGTTTGAACACTCTGTAACGTCGTTTGGAAATTAGTTTCAACATTCTGTAACGAAGTTTGGAAATGTCCAATAGCTGCCAGAATCATTTCTAAAGTTGCTTTAGGTGTTGCATTGTTTGGTGGAGTCAACGATTTTAGCTTAGACCGGAGGCCACACACTGCGTAAGATTCTGTCAATAGAGTAACCAAACAGGACTTTTTTGGAAGGATAATCCTACTGCCATATGCGAACAGCTGAGTGTTTTATCAGGATTGATAACAATATACAAATGAACCCGAGTCACATTCAAAGAAACTGTCCCTGAGGCAGGTTCTGGATTTCAATCTGATCGACACATAACAGCACAGTGTGAATTTCTGAAGGTCCAGTTTCTCTTCGAAAAATCGGACATGTACACGGTTGAGATAAAATTGCAAGGTTAAATCCATTTTCGAGCACCATATTTTACAACACTGTCCATCTTGTTTGGAATTCGTCCGCTGACTTTGTGTACGGGATCCGGATCAGGTAGAGATACAGCCTCTCCAGAAAACACTGGAGGATTATTCGGGTCAAAACCTGAAACAAGAGATATGTACCTGGTGTATTTTACATCATAAACTCGCCCATTTGAAAGGTAAATTTATAGATCCGTTATTAAATAAGTGACTTTAAATTGATCTTCACATAAAATTGACCAAAGTAATACATTTGTATATCAATTCAATATATTTGATTTAAAAGTGTTTACTCCCTTCACCATTCCATCACATCTTTTTGATTATTCGAGAGTGTTTGATAAGAAGCTGTGCTCTCATCTATATGTAACACTTTGAACATGTACATTAGAATAGGCAAAGCGATTTCTAACGAGAGGTCTACACTCCTTAACAGTAACCTTAGTTCTACAGCCCATACCGGGAGTCTCATTTGTATTTGCAATTATTTGTAAGCCCAATGTTGTTCACATGTTATCACCTTTTAATATATACACATCATTCCTATTCATATACACAAGAAGAAAAAATGGACGGTTATCATTTTAACATTCCTCATCGACATGGGTCATGAATTCCAAAGATTACTTTAACTTTGCAACCGTCAACATTCCATTTCTATCTAGCAATGTGCCACTGTCGCCTGCTTGTGGTGTTTAGGTATCCCAGTTGATTCGATACACAAGAGGATGCCATTCGTATTCAAGACTTTTAAAACGAGGTCAACTACTAAACAACAGAGCGCTATGGGCCACATCGCTCACACTGAGCACTGCCTTCACTAGAAGAGCAGTAGTAGCAACTTTAATCCCGTTTGTGGCCCCACCCAACCCTCGGAAAGGGGGGAGGGGCTTATCTAAGCAAACTTAAATCTACTCCATATCAGGAAGCTTTCAGGTATATATCCACTCGTCTGATTTTAAAATAATTTCCTATATACATTGACCCCTTATTGTGGCCCACATTACCCTGGGGGTCATGATTTGAACAAACGTTTATCTTCACTGTTCAGGAAGCTTTTCTGTCGCCAGTGTTTCTTGAGAAGATTTGAAGATGTTCCTATACAACATATGTAAAACTTTGACCCCCTATTGGGTCTCATCGTATCCCCGCGGGTCATGATTTGAACAAACTTGAATTCCATTATATCAGGAAGCTTTCATATAAATTACAGCTTTTCTGGCCCAGTGGTTCTTGATAAGATTTTCAAAAGATTTTTCCTATAAAACCATAATAAAATTTTGATCCCCTATTGGGACATAATACCCCCCGGGTCATGATTTGAACAAACTTGAATCTCCACTATA
Source organism: Ostrea lurida (assembly GCA_903981925.1). Lineage (NCBI taxonomy): Eukaryota > Metazoa > Mollusca > Bivalvia > Ostreida > Ostreidae > Ostrea > Ostrea lurida. The sequence continues at coordinate 12,634 of CAJDSM010023938.1, read as the reverse complement.
CTCAAGAAGCTTTCATATAAAATTTCAGCTTTTCTGACCAGTGGTTCTTGAGAAGATTTCAAAAGATTTTCCCCATAAAACCATATGTAAAATTTTGATCCCCTATTGTGAACCAAATAATCCCCCGGGGTCATGATTTGAACAAACTTGAATCTCCACTATATCAAGAGCTTCATTATAAATTTTAGCTTCTCTTGCCGGTGGTCTCGAGAGAAATATTTTAAAAGATTTTTCCTGTATAAATCATATGTAAAATTTTGATCCCCTAATGTGGCGTCATCATACACCCGGGGTTATGATTTGCACACTGAATCTCCACTATATCAAGAAGCTTTCATATTAAATTTCAGCTTTTCTGGTCCAGTAGTTCTTCAGAAGAAGATTTTTAAAGATTTTCCCTGTATAAACATTTGTAAACTTTGATCCCCTATTGGGGCCCATTCGTACCCCGGGGGTCATGATTTGAACAGACTTGAATCTCCACTATATCAGGAAGCTTTATATAAATTTCAACTTTTCTGGCCAAGTGGTTCTTGAGGAGATTTCAAAAGATTTTCCCTATAAACCCATATATAAAATTTTGATCCCTTATTGGGCCCCATATACCCCGGGGTCATGATTTGAACAAAACTTGAATCTCCACTATATCAAGAAGTTTTCATATAAGAAATGGCGAAGTAACAAAGTATGAAACGTAATCATAGTCCAAAAAACACATACAAAATCGAGGTGTAGGGCAACACGACCTTCGACGAAAGCGAAGGCAGGATCAGTGCCATGGAGGGGAAGCATCCTCTGCTGACCGGTCACACCCGCCGTGAGCCTGTAGTCGAAACAAAGAAACGGGTTACCCGTCGTCAAATCTAGTATGAAAATGACAGTCTAACAAATGGTATGAAACAAATCAGTCAACATATGACTTAGTGATACTTTGTAATCGCAAACAAGGTCATTATAGCGACCGTAGAATTGCGAAATGATGACTTTAACGAGATTCGTTTCAACTTTTCTCCCCAGTGGTTCTTGAGAAGATTTCAAAAGATGTTACCATAAAACCATATGTAAAATTTTGATCCCCTATTGTGGACCCATAATACCCCCGGGGGTCATGATTTGAACAAACCTGAATCTCCTAATATCAAGAAGCTTTCATGTAAATTTCAGCTTTTCTGGCCCAGTGGTTTTCGAGAAAAGATATTTTAAAAGATTTTCCTATATAATCATATGTCATTTTTTGGACTATGATTACGTTTCATACTTTGTTACTTCGCCATTTTATATGTAAAATTTTGATCCCCTATTGTGGCGCCATCGTTCCACCGGATGTCATGATTTGAACAAACTTGAATCTCCACTATATCAAGAAGCTTTCATATAATTTCAGCTTTTTCTGTTCTAAGTAGTTCTTGAGAAGAAGATTTTGGTCTCAATGAGTAACAATAGCCATCTCAACAAAAGTATTGAAACAATTAAGAAAGCTGGACAAACACTTCTTTCATAAAAATACCTGCAGATTGCAGCTGTTCTGAAGTCACAACACGAAACTCAAACGTGTCGATATCTTGGTCAAGTTCAATTAAAGCAACATCAACGTTAAAACCTGAAGAAGCTGACTCCAAATTAAAAAGTTCAATATGGTTACATGGCGAGAAATTTGCACGCACATATTCACCGCACTCATTATAGGAATGAAGTTTCTTATCAAATGCTTCAACTTCAATAGAATGTTTTTAGACATTCAAGGAAATGCCCCATCAAAACAGGAATTTCTTGGGTATGACTGAATTTTCAGGAATTTCCTGAAACTGACGAGATTCCGGTTTTGACTGTAACATATATATGACATTGAATAATAACCGAATATTTGTTGACACCCATAGAACAAACACATTAATATAATCAGCATTGATCGAATGAAATGATAATTGAACATGGTTGTGTCAACAAAAATGTTTGAAGCTGTAGAATTTTGGTTTCATGGATTACACTGACTATCTCAAAGAGTGTATAATGAAAATTTCGAAAGCAGGACACGGAGTTTTTCATGAGCTTACCTGCAGATTGCAACTGTTCTGGGGTCACAGCCCGAAACTCAAATGTATCAATATCTTGGTCAAGTTCAATCAAAGCAGCATCAACGTTAGGATCTGAAGAAGCTGACTCCAAATCAAAAAGTCCAATGTGGTTACATGGCGGGAAATTTGCACGCACACATTTACCGCACTCATTATAGGAATGACGTTCCTTATCAAATGCCTCAATATTAATAGAAGTACCTGGGAGCTGCCCATTTGTCAACATTATCAATTCGTCGGGTGAAAATACAACGTGAGCACATGTTATTCAAACCGACTTTATCACTGGGGAGATCTACAAATCCCCCGATACTCCCACTCCCAAACGTTTGATGTGTCCTCCAGATTCTAGGGATCTTCCAGCACCAAAGTAGCAGTATCCCTCCTGGACATCCACTTCAAAAATTCTCTTAATTCTTCGGAAATATTTCCTCTCCGTAGGGAATGTACCCTTTATGGAAACAAAACAGACTGATACAGTTTTTCTCTAGAATTCTGTGTTTCCCTTTAGAAAACCCCACTGATTTATATGGTGAGGCCGATATCATTGTGAGGTTGGAGTGTTTTCTGAATAATTCTCTTGCTTCATCCTCACTAACTGTTGGTAATGAAGTTGTCTTTGAAATTGGAGTAGATTTGAAGACATTTGATGCTTCATTAGATGGCTGTGTAAAGTTATGCAGGACAAGTTTGAGTCCCATGATTTCATTTGGAAGTATATCTGTTATGTCTATACTTCCTTTGTATGACATGACAATCACCAAACGATTTCCCTGTCTGCAATCCCAACAGAAAGACAGAACGATAGCATTGTTTTGGAGGTTAGGGAATTTTCTCAGAATCATTTTTCTCGATGTCTGCATAATTGTTTTAGTAATGATATGACTTATTTCATTGGTATCTTGAGAGATTATTTGCAACTGAATAACATGATCAAATAAGTATGTCTTCACAATCTCAAAAGCCAGTAAATAATTGTCGATCTCTAGAGCACATTGCATACTGTAATCAATAATTTTTGCACGTTCTTCGGATCCGAACTCCAAAATGGCCTCTTTTGCATAAATTGCAAACAAAACAGAGGAAACACTGTTCCATTGTGTTGCTTGTGTTTTTCTGAGAACATCTTTGCAGATGTTTATCCATTCTACAAATTCATTTTCTCCGTGAGCTTGGAATGGTTGTATATACTGGATGAATGACTCTTTAGTCATTCCAAAATCAAGACCTACACAGTCTAAATAACCAAGGTGGGAAATGATTTCTCCATAAGCCGTGTTGGTCAGTTGACGTCTACTGAGCAAATGAGGATTTTCTTCGAGATCCAGAAAATTAATTAATGTCTTCATTCGGATATCCGCCTTCCCAGTTTCTTTAAGGTGATCCAGGGTTTTGTTGAATGTAGAATTTTGTTTTAACGCAAAGAGTTTATTGGTTATCCCTGCAACACATAAAATTAAGTGTTTCATCTCATGTTCAAGAAATGCTATAGATTCAAAATTTCAAAAAGCACTATAGCCAAAATAAAATTCTTTATGAGTATAAAAAGTCTCTCAGCCGTAAAGCACACCCAACTTTTACACAAAAAAGACTTTACATGATGAATATTAATGGTGCAATAAGCACATTTTCAACTATGATTTCTGTTTTAGATTGCCATACATATGAGGACAAATTACCCAAGCTAGGGGCCTCCAAAGTTCTTGTCTAGTATACTTTATAAACTGTCTCCAGGCCATGCATTTTGATCGCATGTCTGCAACAAAATTGTTACTGTATCTAATCACGCGTGTTTGTAATTGGAAATATGTGTACACATTGTTAAGCCGTTTTTCATAATTGACCTGACTACGGATTACTCCGTTTACCTGATCAAGGTAACGTGACGGGTGGGACCGGTCAAGAGCGGATGTTTACTCCTCCTAGGTGTGTCCAGGGGTCTTTTTTTGCCCAACTTATGCTTTGTATTCTATTTGGGAGTTACGTTATTGATCACTGTTCGTGTTCGTGTTCTTTGCCTTCACATATTGGTCTGAAGTTGTCTATCTTCAAATGCATGACTCAGGTGACATTTTAACTGAATTTTATGATTTGTTTAATAAATTGCTCGACAAACATGCACAAATTAAAACCAAGCGGGTAAAGAGTATAACCCGACCAAAATGGCTAACACAAGAAATTAATGATGCTAGACACTTGCGTGACAATTGCCACAAAAAAGAGGACATGGAAAATCATAAATTCTATCGAAATAAAGTTAAAATACTTATCAAAAACGCAAAATCATCATAATTATTACAAAACAGCAATTGAAGACAGTTCTGGTTAAAACGAAATGTGGAAAAATTTAAACCATTTATCATCTAAATCAAATAATAACATTCACATGTAAATTCTAGAGGTGAGGTGGTGGATATCGTGCAGGATACAGTGAACATCTTTAATTCCCATGTTGTGGATGTGTCATGTAAGCTTTTGCAAGATTTACCAAAACATGAGTGCAATCCAAATATTCTAAAACTATTTGTTGCATCAAAACTTGATTCTGAGATCTTATTTGGTATTCAACAAATTGAAGAAAGTGAAGTTTTTAGTATGTTAAATTCTTTAAGCGTTAATAAATCGGCTATCGGTCCACGCCTCTTAAAAAAATTCTTCTCGATTCATATGTGCACCGAAAACTCACCTTATCAATAGAAGCATTTTAAGTGGTGTCTTTCCAACGACTCTAAAACAAGCTAAGGTAACTCATATTTATAAGAAAGCCGATAAAGCAGACCCAAACAATTATCGCCTAATTTTGATTTTACCTACTTTATCAAAATTGATAGAGAAACATGTTGCCTAACAAATTTGAAATTTTACCACAGCTTTTGATTTATTAACATCATCCCAATCTGGATTTAGAGAACTTCACTCCTGTCAAACATCACTTACAAAACTACAGATACTTGTAACTGCAATGGATCGGGTGAACTAACTGGTATTACATTTATAGACTTCATAAAGCATTTGATTTGCTACAAAAGTTAATTCAATATCAATTTGACCACAAACTATTAAGTGGTTTAAATCATATAGTAATAACAGGACACAATGTGTAAAAATTGGAACATGTGTTTCAGATCTCTTATCAGTCACAGCAGGAGTTCCGCAAGGATCTATCTTGGGCCGCCTCTTATTTTTATTATATATAAATGACCTCACACTACATGTAAACAATTCAAATACTGACATGTTTGCCGACGATGTAACACTTCATTATAATAGTCAAAAGTACAAAAGGTACTGAATTTATATATATGTGATATTGAAAACTGGTGCTCTTAGAATCAAATGGTGTTAAATGTAGATAAAGCAAAATGTATACTTATGGGAACACAACAACGAAAAGCAAAATTAGAAGAATCAAAGTGAAAGCTAGTGGCTGGAAATAATTCAATTGAAATGGTTCAAACTGAGAAGCTTCTTGGTGTCCACATTGATGACAAATTACTTTACACTGATCATATTGATTCTGTATGTAAAAACATATCCTACAAATTATTTACTCTTCGTAAGATTCGAAAAGTCCTTCCACTACATACTAGAAAGCTCTAATACAATGCATATATACTATCATCCATTAACTACTGCTTGACCTTTTTGGGGCAATACATCAAAATTTGGTATGGAAAGAATATTTAAATTGCAGAAAAGAGCTGCAAGAATTATTTTGGATGCAAATTCTGATTCCTCATCTAAACCATTATTTGAAAAACATGGTTGGCTGACTGTTTATGAACTTGTTGAATTTTTACACAAATACATTTTATTTATTTAAAATTTTCACGGTTTGGCCCCCGATTATCTGGTGAATTATTTGATTTCAATCTTCTTCTTATCGTCTGCGCTCTGAATCAAATCAAGATCTTCGATAACCAAAGTTCAATACGCAATTTGAATTACCATACCTTTACTGGATTCCGAAATTGCATAAGAATCCTTACAAACAAAGATACATCGCTGGTTCCAGTAAGTGCTCTACCAAGCCTCTATCCTTACTACTAACAAACTACTAACAACTGTTAAAAAGTCACTTTCAGAGTTAATGTTCCACTACATATTCCAGAAATGGTGTCAATCAGATGTGAATTCTCAAATACTCTAAAGAGCTTATAGAAAACTTCAAGTCGCGAATTTTTCTAAAGTTGACTGCATCAAAACGTATGATTTCTCTACACTTTATCCAACAATTCCTCACGATAAATTCAAATCTAGGCTTTTTCAGATAATTGATAATTGCTTTTTGAACAAAAAGGCACCCCGAAATACAAATTTCTGGTCATTGGGAAACAAGATACATATTTTGTCAGAAACCCTCTGATTGCCACACAAAGTACTCTGAAGAAGATATTAAGAGCATGCTTGGGTTTCTTATAGATGCTATTTATGTAGTCTTTGGAGACCATGTCTTCCAAACAATCTGCTGGTATTCCTATGGGCACTAATTGTGCCCCCTTATGGCAGACTTATTCTTATATTCATACGAAGCAGAAATTTGTTCAGAAACTGTTACGGGATAAAAAACAAAAACGTGCTGTGTCCTTCAACCTACTTATAGGTATATAGACGATGTCCTATCAATTAACAATCATAATTTTCACAATTATGTCAATTTGATATATTCCTGACGAAACTTGAAATAAAGGACACCACAGAATCTGACAGATTGCTTCATATTTGGATATTTTATTTAATATTGACTCTAATGGCAGACTGACAACTACATTATATGTATAATGTGATGACTTTGACTTTGCAATTGTCAACTTTCCTTTTTGTGTTAGTAATGTACCACTATCACCTGCTTATGGTGTGTATGTCTCTCAGTTGATTCGATACGCAAGGGCAGCCATGCGTATGATGATTTTTTTAAAGCGAGGCCAACTACTAACCAAAAAGTTGATGTTGCAGGGTTATAACAAATCTCGTTTAAAGTCATCATTTCGCAAATTCTACGGTCGCTATAAGACCTTGTTTGCGATTACAAATTATCACTAAATCATATGTTGACTGATTTTTTCATACCCTTTGTTAGACTGTCATTTTCATACTAGATATGACCCCGTTTACTTTGTTTCGATTACAGGCTCACGGTGGGTGTGACGGTCAGCAGAGGATGCTTACTCCTCCATGGCACCTGATCCTGCCTTCGCTTTCGTCGAAGGTCCGTGTTGCCCTACACTCGATTTTGTATGTGTTTTTTGGACTATGATTACGTTTGATACTTTGTTACTTCGCCATTTATATTATTTAAGTCCTCTTTTCAATACCCAGGTGTGAAATTGTGGAACAAACTACCACAACACATGAAAATCTCTCTCAACTCAACATATCTTTAAATTAATGTATAGAGAAGTACATTATAAGCGGTCGTACTATTATTTAAATATGGCGTTTTCATCATCATTAATTATGGTCTGTCTTAAGATTTTGTTTTTACTATGATACAGGTATTCAATTATTAATCAGTAATATGGAATGATTTTTTTATTTTACATGTATTTTATATGCTGGCTTAGATATGTAAAGGCAAAGATAACGAATAGCGATCAATCTTCGTAAGTCCTGTTACTTTGTATGTTAGACTTTGTTATATGTTGTATGTATGAAATGGAAGGCCCTGTGGAGAGAATGCATGCACTAACCAGGTCACCTTCTTCGAATAAAGTATTATTACTATTATTATTATCATTATTAATTGTTTTCCAACAAAGCATATATACTGCATGGACCCCCTCACGCCAAAAAATGTGCAAGTCGGTTAAATAGCTAGTTTATAGCTAAAGTTAATTGTTCAATATTATTTTTTTCATTTCCATGGATCAATGGCGACACTGAGTATTCACTCATCCACAATGTTTTGGTTATCTATAAAGGAATTGTCATGACGGTAATCCCCTACAACGGTCTCTCTGGACTTCTCCCTTGAAAATATAGATAAACGAATGCCATATTTTGCTCAAACCAAGTAACGATATATCTTAAGATTATCTTAGGACGGGTATAGTGATGTCTTAATCTTAGAAGAAATTTTAGGATATGTCTTAAGTTAGGAAAGATTCGATGCCCTCACTAAGGACTAAGATACATCCTAAATTTATCCTAAGATATGTCGTAGTCCTAAGATAGCTTCCATAGCATGCCTGCAGCATAGCATTACACAAATCTGCCCAAATGATGAAACAGTCATCCTTTTGGTCTGTTTTCCGACAAGCTTAGTTCAAAACGGAACAGATCTGAAATTATAATGGTCAGCAGTTGCCCTGGGGGTTCTGTTTTGAAAACTTTATTTGTGATGTTTTACTAATTTTCATTCCCATTCAAATACATGTATTATACACTAACACGTTCTCAGGAAAACTGTAAATTATTGATAGAAGATACATTTATCCAAAGATGATTGTGCAGCGATTGCTAGCTTGTATCAATATCAATCGCATCAACTTGACATCAAATAACTCCTATCCCTGAATCAATCATAGGTTCATTAATTTTCTGTGAACATAAGAACACATTTTCCTCTCATATGTGCAGATTTTATTTCACAATATGACTTTTCAATTGAGGCTTCACTGTAAAAATATTCCAGAATAACCACACCTGAAACAAAACTAAATTCATTCTTAATTCACATGGGTTAATATAAAAATTTTGTCTTAATATTGGGAGAGATGCAACACAGCTCAAGTGGAAATTATTAATTTTAGAGTGGTCATTTAAATGTCCACTGAACACAGTGAGTTGTGTATAGAACTATACAACACTCAGGTAAATAAGCTCTCCAAATGCCCACTGTGATTTCATGTGGCAGGCCCACTGTGGAATGTGGGCATTCAAAAATCTACCTGAAATACATGTATAGTATGGCCGAAGACAAGGAACTTGAAGAAAGACATGATATTGAACTGATCAAAAATTACAGTATACATTAAATTCTTTGACCACGATATTCAACAGTAATCAGTCTAAGTGTGTAGTAAATGTTCAGGGAAATCAATACACTGGTCATTTTTAAATATCTTACTCCTAAACAGATGAGTTGAGAGACAGACAAATGAAAACATTTCTTTTTGAAAACAATTTGAACAACAAGAGAAACGCCAACGTAAGCCCTTCATATTTATTTCAAGAACGACAGAATGTAGATATACATGTTGAGAAGACAATATTATTCCTATCTATGAACTCAGTGAAAAGTTATGGCCTGGACAAATTAAACCATATGTGCATTGTGACCTTTGACCAGTGACCTTGGTTCAAGGTCATGACCTTTCCTGGGATTTAGGGCAACAGTTCTGTGCAATATTTGATTGTAAGTTTCCAGTCCATGCACTCCGTGAAAAGTTACGGCCTGGGTAACCTTTATGTGAACTTTGACCCTTACCTTTGACTAATAACCTTGTCTCAAGGTCAGGACACTTCATAAGGTCCCGGGCATCAATTCTTTGAATATTATTCAAATCTACAGAGATGGACAGCAGTTATGGCCCGGACAAACTATTTCAGACGGACGACTCTTGAAAGAGATAGTGGTACACTCATCGACTGGTTTTCAGCAAACAAAATGCAGAAAAATCCAGAAAAAATCAAGCAATCGCTTTAGGAAAAAAAGACTCAAGACCAAAATAGAACTTTCAATTTCAATGGTACTTCTCTAGCCTGTGATAAAGAAGTGAAGTTGCTTGATGTTGCAATAGATTTTAGTAAAATTTCAATTGCCATATTTCAAATCTTTGCGCAAAGAAAGCAACTCGCCAATTAAATGTACTAAAACGTGTAGGTAAACATCTCTGTAGGTTGGGTAAACTAACCATCTACCATTCTTTTATAATGTCAAATTTTAGTTACTGTCCTTCTAGTTTGACACTTTTGCAGCAAACAAAATTGAGAAAATTCAAGAACGAGAAATTAGATTTATTTACGAGGATATAATAGTACCTACAACCATCTCTTAGAAAAATCAAATCTTCCATCTCTGAAAACCAGATGCATGAGAACCATGGCCTCGAAGTTTTTAAATTGTCAATAAAGTCCTTTGTTTCTACAAGATCTGGTACATTTGAGAATCTTAGGTACAATTTTTGGTAACAAAGACTCTGGACCTACCTAGACCAAGAACTACTAGGTATGGAAAACAGTCATTCAGCTATGCAGCTGCACACTGTGAAACTCCTTACCAATTACAAGGGAAATTTCCACCTTCAATCAATTTAGGGCATTTATTGATACCTGGAAGGGGGATAACTGCAG
>CAJDSM010023935.1:19517-33161 GCA_903981925.1 Ostrea lurida | reverse complement strand
CTATCCGCTCAGGGGACTATTATCTGTTTGAGGAGGTGACAGAACCTCGTCCTGAGGACCCGTCCAGTATAACCATTGGGAAGGATTCGGAAGACGAGGATGAGGGGAAGGCGGACCCTCTTAAGGTAGTAGCAAATATATATACTCATTACTGTGCTCCCAATGTATATTTATTTCAGTGGGATTTTTTGTTGATGCCTTTGATCAAGTGCACAAATTTGTAATCTGTACCAAAATATAAACCTACAGAAATATACTGATATGAAGAGATATTCACATAGATTTATTTTAGTTTATTCTTATGATTTAGACATATAGATCTATATTACAATGTTTTATTGTTTCTTTAGTTGATCTCAACAGCCATAGAATCTGGTGCTAAAGCTGCCGTGGAACAAGCGGAAGAAGAGGTGTGTCTTATTTATAGAATGGGGGAAAGAATTAATATGGGAAAAGAAACAAGTGTAAATTTATTGCATGATTAAAATCATATTGTCTTTTGTAGGAGAAAGAGGGTGAGCCAACAAGCACAGAGGAAGAGAAAGAAAAATCTGGTATGTAAGTTAGGAATGATTACTTCCTCTGCCAAGGAGGTTATGAAATCAGAGGCAATTATTCATTACCGCCGCCAAAGGGGTTATAAAATTAACAGCATTTATTTATTTGTTTGTGGTTAACTTTGTCCATTAGCAACTTCAATCAAAAACTAATGGCCAGATCGCTTTGAGGATTGGTAAACAGATGTATCTTGGTCTAAGGAAGAACCATTAAATTTTGGTGGTGATCCAGATCTGGATCTTGGATCCAGAAGACTGTAATGTAACCACATGCAAAACAACTGGTCGGATCACTTTGAAAATGTCTTGATCTAGGGAAATCCCCATTAAATTTTGGTGACGATCCAGGTCCTGGTTTCAGAAGACTGTAATGTAACCTTGGCAGAAGTCAGAAATCTCTGATTGCTCTGGTTTTTATGTGTCCTCTCTTCGGAGAAGACATGAATGTTTTTTGTCCAGTCTGTCTGTTCTTCCCATGGGGATCAATTTCTCATACACTTGTATATGTATGAAACATGGCAGTAATGTTCACTACCAAGTGAAGTTATGCAAGACACACTGGTTTGTTGTTTTTTGTTTGTTTGGTGGGGTTTTTTTTGTTTTGTTTTTTAATTTATTTATTAAGGCCCCGCATCGATAGAGATGCGGTGCCCTATAGTTGTCACTTTGTCTGTCTGTCTGTCCGTCCGTCCGTCTGTCCGTCAACAATTTTTGTTAACACCAAAACTCATTAATACCTATACATTGTAAATAGATGAAATTGTTGCACACTTGTTTCTCACCATCTGCAGATGTGCATATTGAAATTGGTCTTATAGGGGTCAAATACTTTGGGGAAAAACGTCATTTTCCATGAAATCGCAGATTTTGAGAATTCGCACTTTGTTGAATACTAAAACTCCAAACCTATACATTGTACACAGCTGAATTTTTGCATGCTTGTTTCTCACCATATTACAGATGTGCATATTGCCAATTTGTGTTTAATAAGGGGTCATATTTTTGGGGAAACTTCATTGTTCGATGGAAAATTCAGATTTTGCAAATCATATTTTTTTGTGAACACTAACTCAAAATCTAAAATTTATTTAACTTTTGCAAACTTGTTTTTCAACCATATGCAGATGTGTATATTAAAACATATTTTTTGCCTCAGTGGGGCCCTTGCTGACTTTGTCAGTTTTAGTTTATATTTATGTACCCCACAAATGTTCATAATTGTTCAAATTTCATAGATGTATGAACTTTCATAATTTGTTATGGGTTTTTTTTTTTGGGGGGGGGGGGGTGTTAATTTTTGTGAATGCAGATTACATGTTTTGTCCGACTTATTCTTCCTTATTCAAGCTAGAATTTTTTGTATTTTTAAGGTTAGTAATGCAGGTTGAAGGTTGTGCATAATTTCATATATATGAGCTTTCATGGGTGAAATTATGGCATTCAGACAGAGTATGTTTTGTTTAGATAATTTTATACGATTCATACGCATGTAGACTTTATATTAAGCAGGATATTAGGACATGTAATAAGGTATGTATTTTGTTTTCCTTAAAATTTTCCACAAATGACAGGACGGTTGAAACTTTGTCAATTTTCGACTGTTGTGATATTTTTCAAATTGCGGTCTTTCTTTCTCTCTTTTTTTTTTTTTTTTACCCTTCCTCTTGACTTTTGAAATAGGTTAATTAAAAAAAAAAAAAAAACCAAACAATTTGCTTAATCATAAAATGTCTTTTTGTTTAATGTAATACAGGGCATCAAAATAATATTCTGTCTTGTAGACACAATAACTTTGTTTTCTCCACACCCACATTATTTAAATCTATATGTTTACACTTCAGTTAAGCTTATCATCTTTGTCTAGTTTTTTTTGTTCCCATTCTTTTTATAATTTATTGTCAAATCAGTTTTGCAGATATCGCTTATATTGCATGGACTTCTTTTTCGCCATTGGTGGACTACATGGAATGTTTGTTGGTGCTGTACTGTTTTACGTTACCTTTTCGAAGAAGAGTGGCTTTTTCAGATATCACACTCGTGATCATTGCTCTTTCACCTCTGACATTTGACCTGTTAGTAATAATATAGAGTTGTAATGAAGAAACGAGTTTCCAGAAGTGGGGGGGGGGGGGGGGGGGGGGGGGTCAACTGTTGTTTATTTTCTTTTTCAATGCCACTAAAAGATGTGCAACAAGCTACATATTATTTTGATTGATTTTTAAAAAAGATAACAGTTTTTTGAGTCAGAGACAAGTTGATAACTGACTCACAAGTGTGGTTGGAGGCAGTATTTTTTTCTAACAATTTAAAATGGATGGAATGACTCTTTATAATAGTGTTTAGTTCCAGTGTGATCGTTGCAATTACGTCATGCAATTTTTTTGTGGATTAAATGAACTGATTTTAGGTTGCTATGTTTTTTGTGATGACATTTAAAGTGTGCGGGTCATTCTTATATATATCTATATTTTCCTAGGATTTCAAATTTAGGAAAAGAAAGGAGAAATTTGGTCTGCTAAGAAGAACATAAATCTGAATCATTTCCCATGGGGGAAGACATGTTTTGTGTAAATACCAAATGCATCACATTTCAAGAAAGGTTTTGTAAAATTCTAACCAATTTTTTTGTTTTCTTTTCCTTGCAGACTCCAAAGCTTACAAAAAGTTGTGTTACATATTTAAAAACTGATTCAGAAGTTTGCTGACTGAGTTTGGCTGATGGATGATAGACAAATATTAATGACATCTCCAAAAATTCATCGGACTGGTCGACCGCCAAAAAAAAACAAACACACTGGAAAGGGACAAGGGAGACCAGAAAAGAGAGGATTCAGGTTTGTCTCTCTCTCTTCTTTTCTCTTGTCAATTTGTCTCTCTCTCTCTTTCTCTCTCTCTCTCTCTCTGTCGTCTCTCTGTCAATCTGTCTCTCTGGTCAATCTGTCTCTCTGTCAATCTGTCTCTCTGTCAATCTGTCTCTCTCTCATGACCATTCTTATGAGTTTAATCATAAGTTAGGGTTGTGAACATGTTGGAACAAAGTTCCTGTCGCTTGAATAAATACTGAAACACCCTCAGCATTGATACCGTTCGTAAGAATGCTGCTCATTTTATAATTAAAATATTAGACTGGGATACTTCAACGAATAAACCCTGACTTTAAAGGACTTATCAATTCTGTTTCTGATTGCTTTTATACAATGCATGCATGGCATATTAAAAGTCCCATATATTGTATATGTCATAATGTAATGATGTTATCTGTGTACTATTTTTTACCATCAATTATTCAAATATTGCTTTTGTGAAGTTAACTGGCTACATCAATTATTCCTTAGCTTAGGAATTTATTTGAGGAAACAAATAAACTTACAAACAACAACACTGGATTACAAAAGATGTGTGTGAAAACAAACTCTTTATGACTATGCTGTCCATCATACCTTAAATCTAACTGATTAGGGGGGGGGGGGGGGATAAACTTGAATATAATTGCATTCAAACTCAATAGAAACTTCATATAATTGATTTTGCTATGTCCTCAGGTATGTGTGATGTCACATTAATGGAATCTCTTTTATACAGGAAGATTTATCCTAAAAGTCACTAAAAACCTGCAATTTGATCTTATCCTTTTTGCATCAATATTCCTGTTTAACTCTCGTTTATCACGGATTGTAGGCCCTTTAGGAATATTGTTTTCAGTCATTCTTTGTTCCATACATTATCATAATGGAATTTTCAAAACAGCAAGATTTATTATTCCTGAAGTTGATCTTATGATCAAGATTTATTTATTTTTCCTGAAGTTACTAAAACCTGCAGTTGATCTTATCATTTTGCATTTAATTCCAGTTTTTACACTTGTTCCTCACAGATTTTAGACCCTTAAGGACCATATTTTAATCTTCTTTGTCCACAACTTTCTTCTGGAACAGAACTTTTGTTTTGATTATAACGGAATTTCAAACAGCAAGGGATTTATTATTATTCCTAAAGTCACTAAAACCTACAGTTTGATCTTATCAGTTTGCATGTAAATTTTCCTGTTTTACACTTGCTATCATCAGATTTTTTTTGCCCCAGGACCAAAAGATAAGAGAGCATTGTTTTCAGTTTCTTTTGTCCACAACTAAACAGGAACAGAACTTGAGCTTGACAAGATAAATTGAGTTTAATAAACTGTGAATTAAAATATGTTTACTGGCCTTTTTTTCAATGTTTCAGGTTTACATTGTCTTCTCAGTTTCAAGTATAAAATGACCATGTCATGTGATATCCCAGTCTTTGACAAATAAAACATGTGTCGATGGTTTTTGGATTAAGTTCTCTTGTAAGGACTATGTATGGAGAACAATCATTCCAGACCCCCTAAAAAAACTTTTTAATTTTTTTAAAAGATTTTTATTTTTTATTGGAACATTATAGGTACACCTTTTGAACAATATTTTTTCTACATTTGTACTAGGAAGATAAAGCTTTGGTGTGAAATATAAAAGTGTCTTAGTAGAAATACAGAATGAGAAATGACCATTTTTATTAAAAATTCCAAAAATGGCAACAAAACTTCGTGTTTTGTGTTTTTCGTAATTTGAGTTCTATACCAGTTTGATGAAATTAAGAATTGACAATTTTGAATTGCATTGGGAATCTTAGACAAATATACTTGATTTGAATTAAAAGCATAAATGTTCAGTTGTGGGCAAATACTAATAGAGCCTGTATGTCATATAAAGTCCTTTTATTGATTAAAAAAGCAGGTGTTTGATAAGAAAATAAGCAAAATAATGATAATTTTGAAAAGGCATCTGTAAATTCATCATACTAATGCAATACCTCAATAAATTTTGTATAATTTATTTTGGGTTAGTTTTGTTAATCGTTACATTTATTTGATTTTACACAGAGGAGTAAAGTTGTCACTGTTATAAAGGACGACGCTGTCAGACTGGATGTACGAGGACGTATGGAGAGAGGGGGCCATCTGGGCCAGGTCTGTTAGGCTTCTCCATCAATAATAGTTAATGATTTTAAACAATGCGAACTAGGACACTGATTTAGTATGATATATTTCCCTTCACCATTTAGATTCACCAATTGTTATTCCTGGACTCGTCATGGGATGAGGGGGATCCTTTACTGATTTTTACAGGTTTTATATCCCCCGCTCCAAAGGAGAGGAGTATACTGTTTACCCCTGCTCTGTCCGTTTCTTCCGCCGTCTGAAAACAAATTAATTTTGCTCACATTTTTCTCAGTATGACATATTCATAGCTTACATACTATTGGTGTATTACTCATCTAGGATCCATATCAATTATCAATTTCAGGGCTTTCCGTTTGCTAACTCCTATTTAACTTGACTTATCAATTTACCTGAGAGCTGATACCTCAGTGAGCAGTAGCTTACTATTCCTTTGCTTAAATATGCCTAGTTTTGTTGTATTGCCACACAGGACTATTAGTCTTGTTTAGGACAGCCCTAGTTATTATAAGTTAGGATACAACAGTTTAACACTAGCAGCAGTGCTGAGCCATTACTGGCACCACAGAAGAAGTTGTCGTTTTATTAATGTCATTGTGCAAAACCCTCTATACCAGTTTGACAATATGTTAATTAGAAACATTCATAATTGAAATAACATCAAATAAGACAACAACTCCTATTACATTGTGTGTGTTATGTGTGAGTGTGATGTGGGATTGAATGCATAGTCAAGGACCCATGTCAATTATTATATGCTTCTCATATACAGGGGTGTTTTGGTTTGATGAATTGACATTTACAACCTACAATGGGATTCATATAGGATCTTCCCATGGTTTGTGGGTTAAGGCTCGGGGATAGAAAACACACACGAGGTTGGTTAATCTCTATTCAAACCATAGGATATTCTTTTTATCACAATATTTTATCCAGGACTAAAGCCTAATGAATAAGGATTTCAGATTCCTTCTTCTGTTTACCTAAGGCGAATTACCTTACGCAACGTTTAACATTACGGCACTACAAATAGTTGCGTTTGGGAATTTAAACAAAATAAGAATGACAGTCGCAAATGTTTAAAATCATTAAGAGATTATTCGTAAATGAAAGAAAAAATCATTTTAGGACATATTACATAGAAATTTGTGTAAAATATTAGTCATCAGTGATCGACGTATAAGATGACGCATTTTTTTCTCTCTCCATTTTTGCGCGAGTGGAAATGGATTATCTGTTACATCGCCACGGACAATTTTTTGTTTCCCTGTGTCATGGAGGGTCGTTGGAGCTATTTATGTGAATTGTGTTTGGGTTTCTTACATCTGTGGTCTTTATTTCTCAGAGAGAGATGCTAGACGTGGAGTTCGGTGCGTGCATGATGGAGGTGATCAGTTGATAATCCATTTAAATCAAAGGAATAAATACGTGACAACGGATATTTTATGTGTCGTAATGTGGTCTAATCGGATTTTCTAAATAGAAGAGATTTACAGAGTTCAGTTTTCAGACGCGAACGGGGACTTGAAAAAAAAAAGGGGGGGGTTCAGGAGGGTTACATTTTGGACTGCCAGTGCAGTATTTTGAAAATGACGGGCCTTTCGATCTTAACTAATTTCATAACAAACATATAAATGATTGTTTTTCAAATTGTTTGAAGAAATCAATCAACATCAGTTTTACTTCTATCAATATTTTTTATAATATCGATTGATTGGGAATTCGTCGTCCCTGATTTCATCATGCGCAAAAGGAATACAACTATGTGATTTATGAAAAAAATATCACACAAGTGATATCAACTGGAATGTGATTAAATAGTTGTATACATATATGTTTACATAGATATTTTTCATGGTGGTAGTTCTCATTGGTGAGTTTCTCATGGGGTGGGAAGTTTCTCATGGAATGGGGTAAGTTTCTCATGATATGGGTGGGTAATGGGATGGGGTAAGTTTCTCATGATGGGGTAAGTTCTCATGGGATGGGGTAAGTTTCTAGAAAGAGTCAACCAAAACCGCTTCTAACCATTCCATCCCAAATAAGTACAAAGCATATGTTTTTTATTCCAGTAGAGAAAGTTTAGATCTGACAGAAACGTCTAGATGAAGAGGACTCTTCATGGTAGTGTACGTTCCATAGAGAAAATTTCATTTATTCTAATCATGAAAGAGAAAGGGCCAAGGCATTTGGAGGTTCTTTATTGCACCATCATAACACAGGACCTCTGTTAAGGTCATATCCAAAAGATCAATTGCTGTTTATAAAAGGAACATTACACCTATTGATAAAATGATTTAGGTTTGATTCAGCACTGAAATTTGTAATGAAAGCTGAATCTCCCAGTCTTGGGAATGAAAAGATTAGCGCAAGAAAACTTTGAAATATGGTATTTTGTCTTGATTGGAAAAAATGTTTCATTATATTGTGGATTATTTTTTGTATCAGAGACACAATAGATGGTAATGTACAGAGCAAGCCATCCACAAAGTTTGAGAGTAAGAAGAACAAAGTTTACCTGTTACTGGAGGCCACTTACTACGCGGTGGTGTCGCGGTCCGAGCTTGTCTGTTACTTCCTCATGATCCTGAACCAGATCCTCTACTGTAGTCTCCTGTCCCTGCCCCTCCCACTCATGGTGTTTCTCTGGGGCATGCTGTCTGTGCCACGCCCCTCCAAGACATTCTGGATCACTGTCATCACTTATACAGAGGTAAGAGTCATGTGAAATATTTAACATAGACCATAATAATGTAAATACAGTCGAACCTCGTTATCTCGNGGCTGTGTGAAATATATGACATTGGCCATAATAATGTAAATACAGTCGAATCTCGTTATCTCGAACTTGATGGGACTAAGAAAAAAGTTCAAGATATCCGTGAATTCGAGATATCAAGGGTAAAAATACGAAGAAAATAGGTGGTTGTGACCTCCAAATCAGTTCAACATAACCATGGCATTCGAGATATCAGTGTTCGAGATATCAAAGTTCAACTGTATACAAAAAAGGTTATGAGATATTCATTTTGTAAAATTGTACACACGTTGCATATTTTCCATTTAGGCAGTGGTCGTCGTCAAGTACTTGTTCCAGTTTGGATTTTTCTCATGGAACAAGAATACAGACATAGAAACGGACCCGTTTTGGCCGCCTAGAATTATTGGTATAGAGAAGCAGGATGGATTCGTTGCTGCTGACTTGGTGCTCCTGCTGGCTCTCTTCATACACAGATCCATCCTCAAGGTGTCAAATTCAGCTCTTACATTTCCAATATCTTGTATTTGTAGTGTTAATGGGTTATGAAACTTTTTTCATAGATTTAAAGAATATAGATAAATTTAAATTTAAACGAAGAGGTGTGAAATTAAGTTTTCTATTTCCAATATCTTGTACATGTATATGTAGTGTTAAATAAGTTGGAAAACTTGTTTCATGAATTTAAAGAAAGTAGGTAAATTTAAAAAACAAATGATGATGATACATGCTAGTCTATGACACGTAATGTAAAAACTTCTGTTAACCCAGAGATATGGATTATGGAAGGATGCCGACTCGATTTCAGCTGATCTGGACAAAGTGGAGGAAATGATTTCTGCTCCAACTACACCTATACATGAGGTAAGATGATGTATAAAAGAATTTGCAGAGTCCAAAAATATTTCCATTAATGCAAGTTTGCTGCTAAGTTTGTAAACTATTTGTTTTTGCTCGGTTCTTATTTTTCCACTACTTTTTCTTTCTGGTGCATAGATATATATTAAGTAAGTATTAGGTACATAAGGATTGGATAAGCCAATGTATCTAGTTTTGCTGAAATGTTTTTGTTTTCAGATTGAGGGGTTAGAGATGGTTTGGGGGGATCAAATGGCAGGGGGGGGGGGGTAATATAGACTATGGACAAAAATGAATCCCAAATTCAACAATTAAACTTGACAAATTGAATAGAGTTTGAGGTCTTTGGAAATGAGAAGAGAACAGGGCTTAGAAATTAGTATCAAGATCAAGGGACACCAGTGGCCTTGACCTTGTAGAACTGAGACTGATAACAACATGGGATCTTCAGACATTATAAGAGGATGATAGGATGTACAAAATAGTATGAAGGTCAGGTGACACCAGTGACCTTGAATTCTGACTTTGAAAGAACCAGGTTTGAGAGAAACATGGGAACTTGAGCAATGTTGAAAGGTTGATTGTACCTACAAACTAGTATAAAGGTCAAATGAATCCAGTGACCTTGACCTCTCAACTTGAACTATTTCAAAACTAGGGTTGATAGAGATATAGGATCTTAAGAAATGATAAGAGGATACAAATTAGTATCAATATAGAATTACTCCTGATCATGGCCATGAACATAAAAACTGGTATAACTTTAGAATGGTATAACTTTAGAAATGTGACTGATACTGGCATGGGATCTTCAGAAATGATGAAAGGGTGATGTTAAGAATTTGTGTCAAAATCAAGTGACTACAGTGACCTTGACCTCTGACCTTGAACATAAAAACTGGTTTAACTTCAGAACCAGGATTGATAGAGAACTGATGTCTTAAGAAAATAATAAGACAATATAAAATAGTATCAAGTTAGAATGACTCTTGTGACTCTGACCTTTTGAACTTGATCATAAAGAGTCGTATTAATTTGGAACTGGGACTGGTAGAGACATGAAATCTTCAGAAATAATAAAAGGAAGTCATGACCTACAAATTAGTATTCCCAGTGACCTTAAAATTTGACCTTGACCATATTAACGACTCTAACATTAAAACTGAAACCAATAGAGAAATGTCAGTCATCGAGTACATGTACTTATTTCAGCTTTCCTCATCTTCAGATGTGATAAAGGATGTCATGACCTACAAACTAATATCAAGGTCAAGTGACTCCAGTGATCTTAACCTCTTCCTCTTATGAAGATGAAAATTTATATGAACATAATTTTTAAATGATTGAAAGGCAGTGTCTCTCGTTGGTATGGATTTTGTTCAATGGAGTTATTATTGTGGATTAACTACAGTGGTACTATGAAAAAGCCCACGTTTACACAGCTAGTACTTTGTGTGAGAGATTTTATAACCAACAGATTATAATCATCTTGTTTTAGGAAGGGTCTAGATCTTTTGAGAGCAGAGGTGCAAGTCAACAAGCGGGAGCCAAATCAATTCAGGACAGTGACGACAGTGAGGAGAATGGAGCAAGGTAGAGCGGGCAAAATAGAGAATGTTGTCATAGATAGAAAGGAATTGTTATGAATAGAAAGACATTGTTATAGATAGAAAGAAATTGTTATAAATTGAAAGAATCCATTGTCAAAGAGACATTATTATAAAGTAAAAGAACTAGGTTGGTTAATTGCCCCATTTGGCCCCCATTTTGTCAATTTGTAAATTTTTGGTCAAAAATGAGATTCTGAATTTTCATTACCTTTGTGTCCATTCTGTTAGTTTGGATCATGTCATATGCTCAAACCGATTCTCATTTTGAGATAGAAATGATCTTCTTAACTAATTAATGATCTACAGTTTCATCCATGCCAACTTTCTAAATTGGGGTCTAATAAGGCCCTTGTCTTACATTCTCCTTTCCAGGAACTTGTGTATTTTATTCTTGTTTATTTTTGTTTTATTTAAAATATATTTCATCATTTACAGTTTCCAAGTAGTATTGGCGCCATTTAAAAACTTTTACAACCAGCTGACGGATTCCAAGTACAACGCGACGACGGACGTGTACGCCATGATGTTCTTCTGTGACTTCATTAACTTCCTCATTCTGGTGTTTGGTTACTGGGCCTTCGGACCAGAGGTAATCTTGCTTTATTATTTCTGTAAAGGAGTAGGCCCACGAAGGGTGTAAATTGGCCCTGTGAAATAGTCAAATTTCAACAAATCATTTTCTGCACAAATGATAGTCTATATATGATAGTTTATCAGGTGGTAAAAATTTTGAGTTTTGCATTGGTGTATCTGAGATCTAATGTCCCAAACATCATGACAAATTATAAAATACAAGAATTTGCTTAAAATTGCCATGTTTTTGTGATGAAATACAAAAAATCGATATAGAGCACAGGCTTGGACCAAATTTATTTTTGTCAGTTTAAATATGATGCCAGGAAGGTTGAATTTTGATACATCTTATTGGTCCAGATATGTTCTCTAAATCAATTTTTCATATTTCATTACAAAAATGTGGTGATTTTTAGCAAATTCTTGTATATTGATATTTCATGATGTTTGGGGCATTAGATCTTTAAATACACCTATGCAAAACTCCAAAAAATTTACCACCTGATAAGTATTAACTAATCATTTTTGCAGAAAATAATTTGTTGAAATTGTTGAATTTTTCACACAATTTCACAGGGCTGATTTTCACCCTTTGTGGGCCTACCTCTTATTAATTCATGTATCCAAACTGTTAGAATGAAATGATTCCTCAAACAGTTTTCAAATTGTGGCTTTCATGGTTCACATGAGTGCATATTAGATTTCCTTTATATTTATTGAATTGAGATCAAATTTTGAACGGTAAAGTTCTTCGTGTTCTCACTTATTCCTTTTAATCGCTATTTTGCATTTTAAAGTTGGTTTTGGTTGCCATACTGTTTTACTCCTAACTGAGGAATGTAAAATATGTTTGCAAGTGTAATGCTGGTTTGATAGTTCAGAAGTCATTAAAATACAGAATACATGCAAGAGGGCATTAGAATAAATTGACTAAATAATTTTGGTCAGTAAAATTATTTTCAATCTCTCTAACTGCATCAGTATAGACAATGCAATAAAACGGTATCTATCTAATATTGTTTTAATGTGCATATGTAAGAAGAAATTAGCATTCACAAGCAGTTGTAACAAATCAATTTGCTGCACACGATAAATATTGTCAATGAATGCAATTTGAGGTTGCAAATCAGAAATTGTAAACCTTTTGAATGATTGATTTGATGTGATTGTTTTTAATTGCAGCAAGCTTCAGGGGGAGATAATGTGACAGAGTACATCTCAGAAGACAGGGTAGGAAGAACAAGACATATTTAATTGAAAAGAGAATCTAAAAATTGAATTTTGTGTGTAAAATTTAAAGAGCTATGAACGATAATTTGTATATGATAATCCTTTGCTCTCTTATACAATCAAGCTTGCCTAACAGTCACTGCCTATCAAGCGGTCATCTATTCCCATCCCCCCCCCCCCCCCGAATAAAAATCCCATGTAATAAACTCTATTGAGGAGTCACCTGTGTATCGTGGTCAGGGTCAATCAATTTCACACCAAACACCATTTTACGGAATGTATAGTGGCCATTTTGAATTGTCACATGATTACATTCGGGATTTATCTTCAAAAATGAATGAAGTGGTTTTTGCATGCACTGTTCAATATGAAAAACTGACTAAAGCCGGCAGATCTCAAAATTATAATAGGTCTAATTACATCAATTTGGAATGGTTGATTAACAAATAAAGTTATTCTATTAGCTTATCTTGCCTGGTAAGCTAAGGGTGTCATTTGAAATAAAATGAAAATGGGTGGAAGGAAACTGTAAATTTAAGAGGTCCACCTCTCTATAAAGGTCATGTTCACTGAATCCCATGGATGACTGCTAATACAGGTTTGACTGTATTCCATAAAAGGAAGTTAAGGAACATCGTGTCTTACATTGTAAAAAGGTTTCCTTCATAGGAAGTTATTAACAGCACATAAAATGCCATTTCTTTTAATATTTTTGCAAAATCTGAAATATAAGGAGTGTGTAGGAATTTGTATTATGGCGATGTCATACTTTAACAATTGAAAGTGCAAGGTAATTTTTGAAATTATTGACATTTTCGGTTTATATACAAATTATATGAACAACCTAGACATTAATTCCTGCAGTAAATTCTTTTTTTAAATATGTACTTCATACTGAAATCATAGCATAAGCTTTAAAATTTGTTGGTATTTCTGAAATGTGAGTCAAACATTTTTAGCTCACCTGAGCCGAAGGCGCTAAGTACGTATTCTGATCGCCTTTTGTCTGTCTGTCGTCCGTCTGTCTGTTAACTTTCGCATTTTCGACTCTTCTCTCAAGAACCCTGGACCAAATTC
>CAJDSM010023935.1:7041-19492 GCA_903981925.1 Ostrea lurida | reverse complement strand
TGGCCCTGTGAAATAGTCAAATTTCAACAAATCATTTTCTGCACAAANTTTCAACAAATTATTTTGAGTACAGGCTTGGACCAAATTTATTTTTTGTCAGNGGTCCAGATATGTTCTCTAAATCAATTTTTCATATTTCATTACAAAAATGTGGTGATGCCGCTTTGACATTGTAGCTTATCTGCTCAGGGGATTATTATCTGTTTTGTATTTGACATTGTAGCTATCCGCTCAGGGGGGACTATTAATTTTCTGTTTGTATTTTGACATTTGTAGCTATCTGCTCAGGGACTATTATTGTTTGTTTAAATTTTTTTTTTGGGGGGGAAACCCCCAAAATTTTTTTTGGTTTTTTTTTAAAAAGGCTAAAATTCCCCCCCCCCCGCCCCCCCCTTTTTTTCAAGGGACCTATTATCTGTTTGTTATTTTGACAATGGAAGCTATTTTGCTTCAGGGGACTATTATTCTGTTTTTGTATTTTGGACATTGTAGCCTATCCGTTTCAGGGGACTATTATTCTGTTTGTATTTTTGGACATTGCAGCTATCCGCTTCAGGGGACTATTTATCTGTTTGAGAGGTGACAGAACCTCGTCCGAGGACCCGTCCAGTATAACCATTGGGAAGGATTCGGAAGACGAGGATGAGGAAAAGGCGGACCCTCTTAGTAGTAGGAAATATAATTACTCTTACTGTGCTCCCAATGTATATTTATTTCAGTGGGATTTTTTTTTGATGCCTTTGTTCAAGTGCACAAATTTGTAATCTGTACCAAAATATTAACCTACAGAAATATTACTGATAGAAAGAAAGAATATTCACATAGTTTATTTTAAGTTTATTTCTTATGATTTTAGACATATAGATCTTATTACAATGTTTTATTGTTTCTTTAGTTGATCTCAACAGCCCATAGAATCTGGTGCTAAAGGCTCCGTGGAACAAAGCGGAAGAAGAGGTGGTCTTTATAGAATGGGAAAAGAATTAATATGGGAAAAGAAACAATATCTAATTATTGCATTGATTAAAATCATATTGTCTTTTTTTTTTAAGGAGAAGAGGGTGAGCCAAACAAGCACAGAGGAAGAGAAAGAAGAAGAAAAATCTTGGTATGTTAAGTTAGAATGATTACTTCCTCTGCCAAGGAGGTTATAAAATCAGAGGAACCAATTATTGATTACCGCCGCCAAAGGGTTTATAAAATTAACAGCATTTATTTATTTGTATGTGCGTTAATTTTGTCCAATTAGCAACTTCAAACAAAAAACCTTTTAATTGGCCAGAATTGCTTTGAGGATTGGTAAACAGATGTATCTTGGTCTAGAAGAACCATTAAATTTGGTGGTGATCCAGATTCTGATCTTGGATCCAGGAAGACTGTAATTAACCACATGCAAAAACAACTTGGCTCGGATCACTTTTGAAAATTTGTCTTTTGATTCTAGGGAATCCCCATTTAAATTTTGGTGACGATCCAGGTTCCTGGTTTCAGAAGGACTGTAAATGTAACCTTGGCAGAAAAGTCAGATATCTCTGATTGCTCTGGTTTTTATGTGTCCTCTTTCTTCGGGAGGAGACATGAATTGTTTTTTGTCCAGTCGTCGTTCTTCAACATTTGGGGGATCAATTTCTCATTACACTTGTATATGTATGAAACTGGCAGTAAATGTTCACTACAAGTGAAGTTATGCAAACACACTGTTTGTTGTTTTTTGTTTGTTTGGGTTGGGGGTTTTTTTTTGTTTTTGTTTTTTATAATTTATTTATTAGTTTTCACTTTGTCGTCTGTCCGTCAACAATTTTGTTACACCAAACTTCATTAATACCTATACATTGTAAATAGATGAAATTGTTGCACACTTTGTTTCTCACCATCTTGCAGATGTGCATATTGAAATTTGGTTCTTATAGGGGGTAAATACTTGGGGAAAAACGTCTTCATTTTCCATGAAATCGCAGGATTTTGAGAATTCGCACTTTGTTGATACTAAAACTCCAAACCTATACCATTGTTACACAGCTGAATTTTTGCATGCTTGTTTCTCACCATATTACAAATGTGCATATTGCCATTTGTTTTATAGGGGTCATATTTTTGGGGAAACTTCATTGTTCGATGGAAAATTCAGATTTTGCAAATCATATTTTTTTGTGAACACTAACTCAAAATCAAAATTTTATTATAACTTTTTGCAACTTGTTTATTCACCAATATGCAGATGTGTATATTAAAAACATATTTTTTTGCCTCAGTGGGGCCCTTTGCTGACTTTGTCAGTTTCTAGTTTATTTTATTGTACCCACAAATGTTCATAATTGTTCAAATTTTCATAGATGTTGAACTTTTCAAATTTGTTATGGGTTTTTTTTTTTTGGGGGGGGGGTTGTTAATTTTTGTGAATGCAGATTACATGTTCTTGTCCGGACTTATTCTTCCTTATTCAAGCTAGAATTTGTATTTTATAAGGTTGTATGCAGGTTGAAGGTTGATGCATAATTTCATTATTGACTTTCCATGGGTGAAATTATGCATTCAGACAGAGTATGTTTTGTTTAGATAATTTTAACGATTTCATACCCATGTAGGACTTTATATTAAGCAGGATATTAGGACATGTAATAAGGTATGTATTTTTGATTTTTTCCTTAAAATTTCCACAAATGACAGGACGGTTGAACTTTTGCATTTTCCGACTGTTTGAATATTTTTCAAATGCGGTCTTTTTTCTCTCTTTTTTTTTTTTTTTTACCCTTCCTCTTGACTTTTGAAATAGGTTAATTAAAAAAAAAAAAAAAACCAAACAATTTGCTTAATCATAAAATGTCTTTTTGTTTAATGTAATACAGGGCATCAAAATAATATTCTGTCTTGTAGACACAATAACTTTGTTTTCTCCACACCCACATTATTTAAATCTATATGTTTACACTTCAGTTAAGCTTATCATCTTTGTCTAGTTTTTTTTGTTCCCATTCTTTTTATAATTTATTGTCAAATCAGTTTTGCAGATATCGCTTATATTGCATGGACTTCTTTTTCGCCATTGGTGGACTACATGGAATGTTTGTTGGTGCTGTACTGTTTTACGTTACCTTTTCGAAGAAGAGTGGCTTTTTCAGATATCACACTCGTGATCATTGCTCTTTCACCTCTGACATTTGACCTGTTAGTAATAATATAGAGTTGTAATGAAGAAACGAGTTTCCAGAAGTGGGGGGGGGGGGGGGGGGGGGGGGGTCAACTGTTGTTTATTTTCTTTTTCAATGCCACTAAAAGATGTGCAACAAGCTACATATTATTTTGATTGATTTTTAAAAAAGATAACAGTTTTTTGAGTCAGAGACAAGTTGATAACTGACTCACAAGTGTGGTTGGAGGCAGTATTTTTTTCTAACAATTTAAAATGGATGGAATGACTCTTTATAATAGTGTTTAGTTCCAGTGTGATCGTTGCAATTACGTCATGCAATTTTTTTGTGGATTAAATGAACTGATTTTAGGTTGCTATGTTTTTTGTGATGACATTTAAAGTGTGCGGGTCATTCTTATATATATCTATATTTTCCTAGGATTTCAAATTTAGGAAAAGAAAGGAGAAATTTGGTCTGCTAAGAAGAACATAAATCTGAATCATTTCCCATGGGGGAAGACATGTTTTGTGTAAATACCAAATGCATCACATTTCAAGAAAGGTTTTGTAAAATTCTAACCAATTTTTTTGTTTTCTTTTCCTTGCAGACTCCAAAGCTTACAAAAAGTTGTGTTACATATTTAAAAACTGATTCAGAAGTTTGCTGACTGAGTTTGGCTGATGGATGATAGACAAATATTAATGACATCTCCAAAAATTCATCGGACTGGTCGACCGCCAAAAAAAAACAAACACACTGGAAAGGGACAAGGGAGACCAGAAAAGAGAGGATTCAGGTTTGTCTCTCTCTCTTCTTTTCTCTTGTCAATTTGTCTCTCTCTCTCTTTCTCTCTCTCTCTCTCTCTGTCGTCTCTCTGTCAATCTGTCTCTCTGGTCAATCTGTCTCTCTGTCAATCTGTCTCTCTGTCAATCTGTCTCTCTCTCATGACCATTCTTATGAGTTTAATCATAAGTTAGGGTTGTGAACATGTTGGAACAAAGTTCCTGTCGCTTGAATAAATACTGAAACACCCTCAGCATTGATACCGTTCGTAAGAATGCTGCTCATTTTATAATTAAAATATTAGACTGGGATACTTCAACGAATAAACCCTGACTTTAAAGGACTTATCAATTCTGTTTCTGATTGCTTTTATACAATGCATGCATGGCATATTAAAAGTCCCATATATTGTATATGTCATAATGTAATGATGTTATCTGTGTACTATTTTTTACCATCAATTATTCAAATATTGCTTTTGTGAAGTTAACTGGCTACATCAATTATTCCTTAGCTTAGGAATTTATTTGAGGAAACAAATAAACTTACAAACAACAACACTGGATTACAAAAGATGTGTGTGAAAACAAACTCTTTATGACTATGCTGTCCATCATACCTTAAATCTAACTGATTAGGGGGGGGGGGGGGGATAAACTTGAATATAATTGCATTCAAACTCAATAGAAACTTCATATAATTGATTTTGCTATGTCCTCAGGTATGTGTGATGTCACATTAATGGAATCTCTTTTATACAGGAAGATTTATCCTAAAAGTCACTAAAAACCTGCAATTTGATCTTATCCTTTTTGCATCAATATTCCTGTTTAACTCTCGTTTATCACGGATTGTAGGCCCTTTAGGAATATTGTTTTCAGTCATTCTTTGTTCCATACATTATCATAATGGAATTTTCAAAACAGCAAGATTTATTATTCCTGAAGTTGATCTTATGATCAAGATTTATTTATTTTTCCTGAAGTTACTAAAACCTGCAGTTGATCTTATCATTTTGCATTTAATTCCAGTTTTTACACTTGTTCCTCACAGATTTTAGACCCTTAAGGACCATATTTTAATCTTCTTTGTCCACAACTTTCTTCTGGAACAGAACTTTTGTTTTGATTATAACGGAATTTCAAACAGCAAGGGATTTATTATTATTCCTAAAGTCACTAAAACCTACAGTTTGATCTTATCAGTTTGCATGTAAATTTTCCTGTTTTACACTTGCTATCATCAGATTTTTTTTGCCCCAGGACCAAAAGATAAGAGAGCATTGTTTTCAGTTTCTTTTGTCCACAACTAAACAGGAACAGAACTTGAGCTTGACAAGATAAATTGAGTTTAATAAACTGTGAATTAAAATATGTTTACTGGCCTTTTTTTCAATGTTTCAGGTTTACATTGTCTTCTCAGTTTCAAGTATAAAATGACCATGTCATGTGATATCCCAGTCTTTGACAAATAAAACATGTGTCGATGGTTTTTGGATTAAGTTCTCTTGTAAGGACTATGTATGGAGAACAATCATTCCAGACCCCCTAAAAAAACTTTTTAATTTTTTTAAAAGATTTTTATTTTTTATTGGAACATTATAGGTACACCTTTTGAACAATATTTTTTCTACATTTGTACTAGGAAGATAAAGCTTTGGTGTGAAATATAAAAGTGTCTTAGTAGAAATACAGAATGAGAAATGACCATTTTTATTAAAAATTCCAAAAATGGCAACAAAACTTCGTGTTTTGTGTTTTTCGTAATTTGAGTTCTATACCAGTTTGATGAAATTAAGAATTGACAATTTTGAATTGCATTGGGAATCTTAGACAAATATACTTGATTTGAATTAAAAGCATAAATGTTCAGTTGTGGGCAAATACTAATAGAGCCTGTATGTCATATAAAGTCCTTTTATTGATTAAAAAAGCAGGTGTTTGATAAGAAAATAAGCAAAATAATGATAATTTTGAAAAGGCATCTGTAAATTCATCATACTAATGCAATACCTCAATAAATTTTGTATAATTTATTTTGGGTTAGTTTTGTTAATCGTTACATTTATTTGATTTTACACAGAGGAGTAAAGTTGTCACTGTTATAAAGGACGACGCTGTCAGACTGGATGTACGAGGACGTATGGAGAGAGGGGGCCATCTGGGCCAGGTCTGTTAGGCTTCTCCATCAATAATAGTTAATGATTTTAAACAATGCGAACTAGGACACTGATTTAGTATGATATATTTCCCTTCACCATTTAGATTCACCAATTGTTATTCCTGGACTCGTCATGGGATGAGGGGGATCCTTTACTGATTTTTACAGGTTTTATATCCCCCGCTCCAAAGGAGAGGAGTATACTGTTTACCCCTGCTCTGTCCGTTTCTTCCGCCGTCTGAAAACAAATTAATTTTGCTCACATTTTTCTCAGTATGACATATTCATAGCTTACATACTATTGGTGTATTACTCATCTAGGATCCATATCAATTATCAATTTCAGGGCTTTCCGTTTGCTAACTCCTATTTAACTTGACTTATCAATTTACCTGAGAGCTGATACCTCAGTGAGCAGTAGCTTACTATTCCTTTGCTTAAATATGCCTAGTTTTGTTGTATTGCCACACAGGACTATTAGTCTTGTTTAGGACAGCCCTAGTTATTATAAGTTAGGATACAACAGTTTAACACTAGCAGCAGTGCTGAGCCATTACTGGCACCACAGAAGAAGTTGTCGTTTTATTAATGTCATTGTGCAAAACCCTCTATACCAGTTTGACAATATGTTAATTAGGAAACATCATAATGAAATAACATCAATAAGACAACAACTCCTATATACATTGTGTGTGTATGTGTGAGTGTGATTGGGACTTGAATGCATAGTCAAGACCCATTCAATTTATTATATAAGCTTCTATATACAGGGGTTTTTGGTTTGATGAACTGTGACAATTACAACCTACAATGGGATTTCATATAGGAGTTTTGTCCATGTTGTTTAGTGGGTTAATGGCTAGGGGGAGTGAGAAAGATGTACCTGACTTGAGGTTGGTAATCTCTCATGTCAAACCAGTATTGCGTGATTGATCGTCATTGTATTATGCACATATATTTTATCCTAGTGACTAACCTAATGATAATAGGATGTGTCAAGGATTCGGTTTTCTGTTTACATAAGGCGAATTACTTACGCAACGTTTAACATACGGCACTACAATGATAGTTGCGTGCGTTGGAGAGAATTTAAACAAATAATAAGACACTCTTGCAGTCGCAAATGGTTTATTTAATCATTAAGAGTTATTCTAATGAAATGAAAAAAATACATTTTAGGACGTATTACATAGAAATTTGTGTAAAGATATTAGTTCATAGAGCCAGTGATCGAGTATAAATGACTGTCTAGGTTTTTTTCTCTCTCCATTTTTGTCGGAGTGGAATGGGATTATCTGTTACAGTCGCACGGAACAGACTTGTTTGTTTCCTGTGTCATGGAAGGGTCGTTGGAGCTATTTGATGTGAATGTGTTTGGGTTTTCTTAATCTGTGGTCTTTATCATTCTCAGAGAGAGATGGCTAGACGTGGGAGTTCGGTGCGTGCATGATGGAGTTGATCAGTTGATATCCTTAAATCAAAGGAATAATAGTGACAACGGATATTTTATTGTGTGTAATGATGGTCTATCGGATTTTCTAACATAGTAAGAGGTTTACCAAGAGTTCAGATTTCAGACCGAACGGGGACTTGATAAAAAAAAAAGGGGGGGGGGGGGTTAGGAGGGGTTACATTTTGGACTGCCGAGTGCAGTATTTGAAGAATGACGGGCGCTTTTCGATCTTAACGATAATTTCATAACAAACATATAATGATTGGAATTTTTTCAAATGTCTATGAAGAAATCATCACACATCAGATATTATTACTTCTATCAAATTTTTTATAAATAATGGATTTGATAGTGGGAATCTCTGGTGGTCCCTGATTTTCATCATGCGGCAGAAGGAATCAACTATGTGATACTGAAAAAACATATCACAACGCGAAAGTGATATCAAACTGGATGTGATTAAATAGGTTTTGTATACTATATGCTTAGGTACATAGATGATTTTCTCATGGTGTGGTAGAGATATTTCTCGAGGGTGTGGTGAGTTTCTCATGGGGTGGGGAAAGGTTTGCTGGCATGGAATGGGGTAAGTTTCTCAATAGGATGGGTAATGGGATGCGGGTAAGTTTCTCACT
Organism: Ostrea lurida; assembly: GCA_903981925.1. Taxonomy (NCBI): domain Eukaryota; kingdom Metazoa; phylum Mollusca; class Bivalvia; order Ostreida; family Ostreidae; genus Ostrea; species Ostrea lurida. The sequence goes on along the minus strand of CAJDSM010023935.1, from coordinate 11,330 downwards.
GGGATGGGGGTAAGTTCTCGCATGGGATGGGGTACAGTTTGATTGATTGAAAGAGTCGGAACCAAAACGCTTCTACCATTCCTATCCCATCAGATAAGTACAAAGCATATGTTTTTTATTCCAGTAGAGAAAGTTTAGCTTGACAGAAACGCTCTAGATGAAGAGGACGTCTATGGCAGCTTGTGTTGATGTGTATTGGTTGCCATAGAGAAATTTATTTATTTAATCATGAAAGGAGAGACAGGGCCAAGGATGTGAGGAGGTTCTTTATTGGTCACGATGCATAACACAGGACCTCTGTTTAAGAGTCAATCCAAAAGATCCAATTGCTGGTTTATAAAAGGGAACATTTACACCTATATGATACTAAATGATTTAGCGTTTGTTTCAGCACTGAAATTTGTTAATGAGAAGCTGAATCTCCAGTTTGGGAATGAAAAGTTAGCGCAGAAAACTTTGGAATCATTGGTTATTTTGGTCTTGATTGGAAAAAATGTTTCATACTATTGTGGATATATTTTGTATCAGAGACTCAATAGATGGTACTGTACAGAGCAAGCGTCCAACTAAGTTTGAGAGTAAGAAGAACAAAGTTTACCTGTTACTGGAGGCCACTTACTACGCGGTGGTGTCGCGGTCCGAGCTTGTCTGTTACTTCTCATGATCCTGAACCAGATCCTCTACTGTAGTTCCTGTCCCTGCCCTCCCACTCATGGTGTTTCTCTGGGGCATGCTGTCTGGTGCCACGCCCCTCCAAGACATTCTGGATCACTGTCATCACTTATACAGAGGTAAGAGTCATGTGAAATATAACATATGACCATAAATAATGTAAATACAGTCGAACCTCGTATCTCGAACTTGATGGGACTAAGAAAAAGTTCAAGATATCCGTTGAATTCGAGATATCAAGGGTAAAATACGAAGAAAATAGGTGGTTGTGACCTCCAAATCAGTTCAACATAACCATGGCATTCGAGATATCAGTGTTCGAGATATCAAAGTTAACTGTATACAAAAAAGGTTATGAGATATTCATATTTTAAAATTGTACACACGTTGCATATTTTCCATTTAGGCAGTGGTCGTCGTCAAAGTACTTGTTCCAGTTTGGATATTTTTCTCATGGAACGAGAATACACGACAATAGAAAACGGACCCGTTTTGGCCCTAGAATTATTGGTATTAGAGAAGGCAGGAATGGATTCGTTGCTGCTGACTTGGTGCTCCTGCTGGCTCTCTTCAACACAGATCATCCTCAAGGTGTCAAATTCAGCTCTTACATTTCCAAATATCTTGTATTTGTAGTGTTATGGGTATGAAAACTTTTTTCATAGATTTAAAGAATATAGATAAATTTAAATTTAAAGAAGAGGTGTGAAATTAAGTTTTCTATTCCAATTATCTTGTACTGTATATGTAGTGTTAAATAAGTTTGGAAAAAACTTGTTTCATGAATTTAAAGAAAGTAGGTAAATTTAAAAAACAAATGATGATGATACATGCTAGTCTTATGACACGTAATGTAAACTTCTGTTAACCCAGAGATATGGATTATGGAGGATGCCGACTCGATTTCAGCTGATCTGGACAAAGTGGAGGAAATGATTTCTGCTCCAACTACACCTATACATGAGGTAAGATGATGTATAAAAGAATTTGCGAGTCCAAAAAATATTCCATTAATGCAGTTTGCTGCAAGTTTGTAAACTATTTGTTTTTGCTCGTTCTTATTTTCTCACTACTTTTTCTTTCTGGTGCATAGATATATATTAAGTAAGTATTAGGTACATAAGGATTGGATAAGCCAATGTATCTAGTTTTTGCTGAAATGTTTTGTTTTCAGATTGAAGGGGGTTAGAGTATGGTTTGGGGGGATCAAATGGAGGGGGGGGGGGGTAATATAGACTATGGGAAAAAATGAAATCCCAAATTCAACACAATAAACTTGACAAATATTGATAGAGTTCTGAGGTCTTTGGAAATGAGAAAGAACAGGGCTTAGAAATTAGTATCAAGATCAAGGGACACCAGTGGCCTTGACCTTGTAGAACTGAGACTGATAACAACATGGATCTTCAGACATATAGAGGATGATAGGATGTACAAAATAGTATGAAGGTCAGGTGACACCAGTGACCTTGAATTCTGACTTTGAAAGAACCAGGTTTTGAGAGAAACATGGGAACTTGACGCAATGTTGAAAGGTTGATTGTACCAATACAACTAGTATAAAGGTCAATGAATCCAGTGACCTTTGACCTCTCAACTTGAACTATTTCAAAACTAGGGTTGATAGAGATATAGGATCTTAGAAATGATAAGAGGATACAAATTGTATTCAATATAGAATTACTCCTGATCATGGCCATGAACATAAAAACTGGTATAACTTTAGAATGGTATAACTTTAGAAATGTGACTGATACTGGCATAGGATCTTCAGAAATGATGAAAGGGTGATGTTAAGAATTGTGTCAAAATCAAGTGACTACAGTGACCTTGACCTCTGACCTTGAACATAAAAACTGGTTTAACTTCAGAACCAGGATTGATAGAGAACTGATGTCTTAAGAAAATAATAAGACATATAAAATAGTATCAAGTTAGAATGACTCTTGTGACTCTGAACCTTTTGAACTTGATCATAAAGAGTCGTATTAATTTGGAACTGGGACTGGTAGAGACATGAAATCTTCAGAAATAATAAAAGGAAGTCATGACTACAAATTAGTATTCCCAGTGACCTTAAAATTTGACCTTGACCATATTAACGACTCTAACATTAAAACTGAAACCAATAGAGAAATGTCAGTCATCGAGTACATGTACTTATTTCAGCTTTCCTCATTCTTCAGATGTGATAAAGGATGTCATGACCTACAAACTAATATCAAGGTCAAGTGACTCCAGTGATCTTAACCTCTTCCTCTTATGAAGATGAAAATTTATATGAACATAATTTTTAAATGATTGAAAGCAGTGTCTCTCGTTGGTATGGATTTTGTTCAATGGAGTTATTATTGTGGATTAACTACAGTGGTACTATGAAAAGCCCACGTTTACACAGCTAGTACTTTGTGTGAGAGATTTTATAACCAACAGATTATTAATCATCTTGTTTAGGAAGGGTCTAGATCTTTTGAGAGCAGAGGTGCAAGTCAACAAGCGGGAGCAAATCAATTCAGGACAGTGACGACAGTGAGGAGAATGGAGCAAGGTAGAGCGGGCAAATAGAGAATGTTGTCATAGATAGAAAGGAATTGTTATGATAGAAAGACATTGTTATAGATAGAAAGAAATTGTTATAAATTGAAAGAATCCATTGTCAAAGAGACATTATTATAAAGTAAAGAACTAGGTTGGTTAATTGCCCCATTTGGCCCCATTTGTCAATTTGTAAATTTTTGGTCAAAAATGAGATTCTGAATTTTCATTACCTTTGTGTCCATTCTGTTAGTTTGGATCATGTCATATGCTCAAACCGATTTCTCATTTTGAGATAGAAATGATCTTCTTAACTAATTAATGATCTTACAGTTTCATCCATGCCAACTTTCTAAATTGGGGTCTAATAGGCCCTTGTCTTACATTCTCCTTTCCAGGACTTGTGTATTTTATTCTTGTTTATTTTTGTTTTTATTTAAAATATATTCATCATTTACAGTTTCCAAGTAGTATTGGGCCATTTAAAAAACTTTTACAACCAGCTGACGGATTCCAAGTACAACGCGACGACGGACGTGTACGCCATGATGTTCTTTCTGTGACTTCATTAACTTCCTCATTCTGGTGTTTGGTTACTGGGCCTTGGACCAGAGGTAATCTTGCTTTATTATTTCTGTAAAGGAGTAGCCCACGAAAGGGTGTAAATCTGGCCCTGTGAAATTGGTCAAATTTCAACCAAATATGATACTTATTGAGTTTACAGGCTTGGACCAAATTTATTTTTTTGCAGTTTAATATGATGCCAGGAAGGTTCGAATTTTGATAACATCTTAATTGGTCCAGATATGTTCTCTAAATCAATTTTTCATATTTCATTACAAAAATGTGTGATTTTTAGCAAATTCTTGTATTATTGATATTTCATGTTTTGGGGCATTAGATCTTTAAATACACCATATGCAAAACTCCAAAAAATTTACCACCTGATAAGCTATTAACTATCATTTTTGCAGAAAATAATTGTTTGAAATTGTTGAATTTTTACACAATTTCACAGGGCTGATTTTCACCCTTGTGGGCCTATCTTATTAGATTCATGTATCCAAACTTTTTAGAATGAT
>CAJDSM010023934.1:0-14524 GCA_903981925.1 Ostrea lurida | reverse complement strand
TCCTGACAAGGTCCATGTGGGGGTTCTTAGTGACGTCAAAGCTCAGGTAAGACAGGTGGGCGGGAACACAACGCACCTGATAAGGCCATGTGGGGTTCTTAGTGACGGTCAGAGCTCAGGTAAGACAGGTGGGGCGGGCCATGTGGGGGTTCTTAGTGACGGTCAAGCTCAGGTAAGACAGGTGGGCGGGCCATGTGGGGTTCTTAGTGACGGTCAGAGCTCAGGTAAGACAGGTGGGCGGGCACTGTGGGGTTCTTAGTGACAGTCAGAGCTCAGGTAAGTCAGGTGGGCGGGAACACAACACACCAGACAAGGCTCAGGTAAGACAGATGTAGTAGATCAAAAATTTCCTCCAAAAATGTCAATTTTGAGGAATACAACTTCGGTTTCTGAACGATGACATTTTATCAGGAATCCACAGAAGAGGTGTCCAGTGGGTTCCTTTCCTGGCTGATTTGGCCCTAGGTCTTTCGTCCTAGCCTGCACCATGTTACACCTGTTGTAGAAGGTCCAGAAACATCAAAAGAAGAAGTCAGCTCGCAACATCTTCTCAAATCCAAGCTTTTACAAAGGTTTGTTTTTTGGAACTTTTGTGTGCTGTGAATTGTTTATGGGTACTTGTATCAATACACACTTTGCAGTCATCATTTCTATCCATCTGCTTCCTTGTGTAATAAAGATACCCCCATTATTTTGTTGTCAGTAAATCAAAGATTAGTGTCATTAACATCTATAAGATTCAGCACTGGTTATTTGCCACATGAATAGGATAAATGTACTTTGAAGGGTTAAACAGATATTGCATGTTAGTATGGTATCAGTTTTGGTATCAATGATCAATACATGTTGAAATGAAGTCTTTTTCTCTCTTTTTTTTTTTTTTTTTAACAATATATATGGTATATGTTGAGTGACCTTGACCTTTAGAAAATGCCTTGTGTGACCTTTGGTTGAACATCAGTTGCCTGTTACTAATTTGTGAGATATATGTTAAATACCTGTTTAAAAAACTGTTGAAAAAAAGGAACTTTTCCCGCAATAAAGGTATATTAATGACTTCTCCCTCCTCAGGTGTGTGTACTATAGTATTAATGACTTCTCCCCCTCAGGTGTGTGTGGCAGTCCGGTTCCGATCCCAGGGTTCTCCTAGATAGCCCCTCCCCAGCGGAAGATACCTCGGATACCTCACTGGCTCGAAATCCGACTCTCGGCAGAAATCCTACAGCACCTCAGAAAAATGTGCAGGCGACAGGCCATTCAGCTCAGACCGAGCATCAGGTACTGGATAGCGGAAACTTGTGTTCAGGAATGATGAAATTAAACAATATTTTCAGCACAGATAGAGTAGAGACTGAATGCATTATGAAAATGATATTATGATAATAAACTTGATAATCATCCGTGTATCATTTGCACTACAGTACATTTCTATTGATCTGTATGGAATTCTACCTTAAAATCCCCTCCAGTAAGACATGCACAACCACGCACAAATACTTGATACCATTATGGAGCCAGACAATTTACAACTCTGCTATGTTAAATCATGTTTGAATTTTATATGATTATGAAACTTGCTTGATTATGTTTACAAGATAGATAAAGTTTGAATTAAGAATAAATTAAAATCATAAAATATAAGATAGTTCAACAATTAACACCTATTGCCATTTATCACTTGAAATCAAACTGAGGGATTCTTAGAATGGCGTTAATCATATAATAATGTCAATTTTAATTAACTTTGACTTTAAACACCCCTCCCCCCAAAAAAGTCCGATTAGGGAAAACTTTACCCCAGAGATGTAACCTTCAATAGAAGTACTGTTGCTGTAGGAAATATGTATCAAAATACAGATAATGGTAATTTTTCAATTTTATTTATTTTTTTTTTCACGGATTATAAAGCGTAACTGCACCAATTAGATTATATCATATAACCTAGGTCAAAATTAGCTTCATTCCTTAAATTTTTAATTCACACAATTTTGATTTCACAATATGGTGAAAATTGCAGTTATTTTGAAATAATTTCTCTCTATACTGTATATTTCTATAAATATGTGTTCAGTTTCCTGTATAATTTGTTTGACGATGTTTTTAGGGATGTTGTTAACCCGGAGGATTTGGAGGAGAGAATCGTGTCGGCCGTGCTGAGCACCTGTCTCTTCAGGAGGTGTATTCAAACTTCCCAGGGCCGAGAACCAACAAACAGAAGAGTTCGTGTTACTGAGGGCAGTTAACAGGAAGTGTACGCCAAGATAGATGCCCTGCTCAGACAATGCAGTTCAGTTTTTCTCTGTAAAGCCTTCAATGCGCTATTGTCACTGGACCAGAAAATATGGTAAAGGATTCTGCTAGACAATTCTCTCAGTATTTGTGACTTTTTCTTTACAGAGTCTTGCAGAACTAGAACAAAATGGCACACTGAAGTAAGGGACCACAAGGAAGGGAACACACGGTCCGCCTTTCTTCTCCGATTTCCATCTTCAGGAGGTAATGATATCACAAAGTATGAACAGAAATGTACAACTTTGTCATATGGTCACATGTCCATCTTCAGTAGGTAATGATTCATCAAAGTATGAACAGAAATGTAAAACTGTCATATGGTCACATGCATCTTCAGGAGGTAATGATCATCAAAGTATGAACAGAAATGTACAACTTTGTCATATGTACATGTCCATCTCAGGAGTTTAATGATTCATCAAAGTATAGACAGAAATGTAAATGTCATATGGTTACATGTCCATCTTCAGGAGGTAATGGTTCATCAAAGTATGAACAGAAATGAAAACTGTCATATGGTTAACATGTCCATCTTCAGGAGGTAATGTTTGTCACAGTCTGAAAGTAATGTACAACTTTGTCATATGGTCATGATAAAATAGCACATGTAACACTATTTCATATATTCGTGTAGATATCCATGAATTTAATTTTTGTTGAAGTTGTTGATTAACACAATTTTGTTTGAACTGAGTGCCATACTTGGAATACTGTGGAATCGTCATTGTTCGTGGGGGACCATGTTCGTAGATTTTTGGGTCACCTTTCCCAAGAATTTACATCCCCACGAACATGTTTTATTTTCCTTTTAATCTTTATAAACATTATATCCGTTTGCATTATTTATCAATTACTCACGAAATTACATCCCACGAACCAGCAAAATTTTGGTTACCCACGAACATTGGCCCTCACGAATAAAATGATTCCACAGTATTGATGTGAATGAACAAAAGGGAGTATTAGTTTCAAGAATGAATGGATTTGGAATCTTCATTATGTAATCGTAATCCTGTAATTCTGTTCTCAACTTCTCTGGTTTATACATGTAGTTCAGTTGAACATTTAAATTTTGAATTTTTGTAATTTGTAGACGAAAGGAAAGGAGCTTGCCATGTTGTGCTTTGTGAAGGATGTTTCCATAGAAACGGTCAGCGAGAGATCAGTTAAGGTGTTAAGGTAAGATACAGTAATGGTTTGATATACATACTAGTATGAGTAGTACTCTAGAGCCTTGGGATGTTTTTGTGTTTGGTGTATTTTTATGCCCCGCCATTTTTTTTTATGCCCCCCCATAAAATGGCCGGGGCATATAGTGTTACCCTGTTCCGTCATTCTGTCATTCCGTCTCAGGTAAGACAGGTGGGCGGGAACACAACGCACCTGATGAAGGCCATGTGGGGGTTCTTAGTGACGGTCAGAGCTCAGGTAAGACAGGTGGGCGGGACAACCACTGTAGGCTGGGGTTCTTAGTGACGGTCAGAGCTCAGGTAAGACAGGTGGGCGGCCATGTGGGGGTTCTTAGTGACGGTCAGAGCTCAGGTAGACAGGTGGGCGGGGCCATGTGGGGGTTCTTAGTGACGGTCAGAGCTCAGGTAAGTCAGTGTTGGCGGAACCAACACACCAGACAAGGCTCAGGTAAGACAGATGTAGTAGATCAAAAATTTCCTCCAAAAATGTCAATTTTGAGGAATACAAACTTCGGTTTCTGAACGATGACATTTTTATCAGGAATCCACAGAAGAGGTGTCCAGTGGGCTTCCTTTCCTGGCTGATTTGGCCCTAGGTCTTTCTGTCCTAGCCTGCACCATGTTACACCTGTTGTACAGAGGTCCAGAAACATCAAAAGAAGAAGTCAGCTGCCAACATCTTCTCAAATCCAAGCTTTTACAAAGGTTTGTTTTTTGGAACTTTGTGTGCTGTGAATTGTTTATGGGTACTTGTATCAATACACACTTTGCAGTCATCATTTCTATCCATCTGCTTCCTTGTGTAATAAAGATAACCCCCATTATTTTGTTGTCAGTAAATCAAAGATTAGTGTCATTAACATCTATAAGATTCAGCACTGGTTATTTGTCACATGAATTAGGATAAATGTACTTTGAAGGTTTAAACAGATATTGCATGTTAGTATGGTATCAGTTTTGGTATCAATGATCAATACATGTTGAAATGAAGTCTTTTTCTCTCTTTTTTTTTTTTTTTTTTTTACATATATATGGTATATGTTGAGTGACCTTGACCTTTAGAAAATGACCTTGTGTGACCTTTGGTTGAACATCAGTTGCCTGTTACTAATTTGTGAGATATATGTTAAATACCTGTTTAAAAACTGTTGAAAAAAAGGAACTTTTTCCGCAATAAAGGTATATTAATGACTTCTCCCTCCTCAGGTGTGTGTACTATAGATTAATGACTTCTCCCTCCTCAGGTGTGTGTGGCAGTCCGGTTCCGATCCCAGGGTTCTCCTAGATAGCCCCTCCCCAGCGGAAGATACCTCGGATACCTCACTGGCTCGAATCCGACTCTCGGCAGAAATCCTACAGCACCTCAGAAAAATGTGCAGGCGACAGGCCATTCAGCTCAGACCGAGCATCAGGTACTGGATGAGCGGAAACTTGTGTTCAGGAATGATGAAATTAAACAATATTTTCAGCACAGATAGAGTAGAGACTGAATGCATTATGAAAATGATATTATGATAATAAACTTGATAATCATCGTGTATCATTTGCACTACAGTACATTTCTATTGATCTGTATGGAATTCTACCTTATAAATCCCCTCCAGTAAGACATGCACAACCACGCACAAATACTTGATACCATTATGGAGCCAGACAATTTACAACTCTGCTATGTTAATCATGTTTGAATTTTATATGATTATGAAACTTGCTTGATTATGTTTACAAGATAGATAAAGGTTATGAATTAAGAATAAATTAAAAATCATTAAAATATAAGATTAGTCAACAATTAACACCTATTGTCATTTATCACTTGAAATCAAACACTGAGGGATTCTTAGAATGGCGTTAATCATATAATAATGTCAATTTTAAATTAACTTTGACTTTAAACACCCCCCTCCCCCCAAAAAAGTCCGATTAGGGAAAACTTTACCCCAGAGATGTAACCTTCAATAGAAGTACTGTTGCTGTAGGAAATATTGTATCAAAATACAGATAATGGTAATTTTTCAATTTTATTTATTTTTTTTTTCACGGATTATAAAGCGTAAACTGCACCAAGTTAGATTATATCATATAACCTAGGTCAAAATTAGCTTCATTCCTTAAATATTTAATTCACACAATTTTTGATTTCACAAATATGGTGAAAATTGCAGTTATTTTGAAATAATTTCTCTCTATACTGTATATGTTTCTATAAATAGTGTTCAGTTTCCTGTATACATTTGTTTGACGATGTTTTTAGGGATGTTGTTAACCCGGAGGATTTGGAGGAGAGAATCGTGTCGGCCGTGCTGAAGCACCTGTCTCTTCAGGAGGTGGTATTCAAACTTCCCAGGGCCGAGAACCAACAAACAGAAGAGTTCGTGTTACTGAGGGCAGTTATACAGGAAGTGTACGCCAAGATAGATGCCCTGCTCAGACAACTGCAGGTTCAGTTTTTCTCTTGAAGCCTTCAATGCGCTATTGTCACTGGACAGAAAATATTGGTAAAGGATTCTGCTAGACAATTCTCTCAGTATTTGTGACTTTTCTTTACAGAGTCTTGCAGAACTAGAACAAAGATGGCACACTGAAGTAAGGGACCACAAGGAAGGGAACACCACGGTCCCGCCTTTCTTCTCCGATTTCCATCTTCAGGAGGTAATGATTCATCAAAGTATGAACAGAAATGTAAAACTGTCATATGGTCACATGCATCTTCAGGAGGTAATGATTTATCAAAGTATGAACAGAAATGTAAAACTGTCATATGGTCACATGCATCTTCAGGAGGTAATGATTTATCAAAGTATGAACAGAAATGTAAAACTGTCATATGGTCACATGCATCTTCAGGAGGTAATGATTTATCAAAGTATGAACAGAAATGTAAAACTGTCATATGGTTACATGTCCATCTTCAGGAGGTAATGGTTTGTCACAGTCTGAAAGTAATGTACAACTTTGTCATATGGTCATGATAAAATAGCACATGTACACCTATTTCATATATTCTGTATGATATCCATGAATTTAATTTTTGTTGAAGTTGTTGATTAACATCAATTTGTTTGAACTGAGTGCCATACTTGGAATACTGTGGAATCGTCATTGTTCGTGGGGGACCAATGTTCGTAGATTTTGTGGGTCACCCTTTCCCAAGAATTTACATCCCACGAACATGTTTTATTTCCTTTTAATCTTTATAAACATTATACCGTTTGCATTATTTATCAATTACTCACGAAATTACATCCCCACGAACCAGCAAAATTTTGGTTACCCACGAACATTGGCCCTCACGAATTAAAATGATTCCACAGTATTGATGTTGAATGAACAAAAGGGAGTATTAGTTTCAAAGAATGAATGGATTTGGAATCTTCATTATGTAATCGTAATCCTGTAATTCTGTTCCTCATCTTCTCTGGTTTATACATGTAGTTCAGTTGAACATTTAAATTTTGAAATTTTTGTAATTTGTAGACGAAAGGAAAGGAGCTTGCCATGTTGTGCTTTGTGAAGGATGTTTCCATAGAAACGGTCAGCGAGAGATCAGTTAAGGTGTTAAGGTAAAGATACAGTAATGGTTTGATATACATACTAGTATGAGGTAGTACTCTAGCCTTGGGATGTTTTTGTGTTTTGGTGTATTTTTTATGCCCCCGGCCATTTTTTTTTTATGCCCCCGATAAATGGCCGGGGCATATAGTGTTACCCTGTTCCGTCATTCGCTCATTCGTCATCATTTGGTTTCGTTCATTTCTCTGCAACGGTTGCACACCTTCAACTCAAATTTGGTATGATATGGTCACGGGATCATGCAGGTCAAGTTCGAAGTTGGTCCATGGTCCGATGATTTTTGACAGGTTAGCCCTCTTGAACTTAGAAAAAAATCAGAATTTTTCGTTTCCGTTTCATTATCTTGCAACAGTTCACAATATTCAACTCAATTTGCTATATGGATTACGTCACCGGGAATTGCAGGTCAGTTCGAAGTTGGTCATGGTCCGAGATTTTTTGACAGCAGTTAGCCTCTTGAACTTAGAAAAATCAGAAATTTTTTCGTTTCTGTTTCATTATCTTTGCAACGGTTGCACACATTCAACTCAAATTGCTATATGGATACGTCACGGGAATATGCAGGTCAAGTCGAAGTTGGTCATGGTCGATGATTTTTGACAGAGTTAGCCCTCTTGAACTAGAAAAAAATCAGAAATTTTTGTTTTGTTCATTATCTCTGCAACGGTTGACACATTCGAGCTCAATTTGGTATATTGGTAGCACAGTTCATGCTCAACCCTTACGAATTTCTTCATTAAACTTCACTGTAAGCGGGGGCAATTCGTGTCGCCTCAACACATCTATATTCTAGTTTTTGTATGCAGTATATAGAATAGTCCTGCTATGAGCCATCAATACAGATTGTGCCCCTTCTTATCTCTCTCCATAGGCTTTCTTTGACATACTCACTGAAGCAAGAAGTATTGTCATTATTCAGGAAAATTGTCATTAATTTTGATTATTTGTGATGCATTTATCTGTATACACCATTTGTATGATTTATTCCTATTGTGATATCGCTATCATTTGTGATGATTTTATCTGTATACACATTTGTCGTATGATTTATCTGTATACACCATTTGTGATGATTATTATACACCAATTTGTTGATGTTAATAAACTTTGTATATTATGTCACCATTTTGTGATGAGTTTCTGTATACACATTTGTGATGCAGTTATCACCATTTGTGATGATTATCTGTATACTTTTGTGATGAGTTATCAGTACCGAATGTTTACTACATTGGCCGTGTTTTTACAGAGAGAAATTTGACAATGCGTCAGGGAATGAGACGTTCCTCGGTGAGCCAGTGATGCTGGACCAAGCACATGTGAGGGGCCTCCGAGGCGACAGACTACTGATTACAGGTTACCATAGCGCAGGGGAGGGATCCATGAGCACGCTCAAATTCTAATAAACAAGCAAATGGTATGTAGGTTTGTTATAGAGTTTGCATATTTGAATAGGAATGGTATTACAATTTTCTGAAACAGATGTGGGAAAATAAAGCAAAAGTGTATCCAAGTTTACAGTTAGCCTAGGTTTATGAGTTGATAGATCATTGCTTTTCGTCCCATCGGATTTAATGTAGAATTGCAAATTTTACAGCTTGTAGATAAAATTGTTGAATATTCCAATCCAAACTTATTACAGCTTTCATTACCAGCTATGTTTGATTTTTTGTTGTATGGTAGTTTTTTTTTTTTGGGGGGGGGGATTTGGTTACTGACTCAGCTTATTATGTTTCATCAGATAAAGAACACTTAGAGTGAGTGTATTCCAATTGATATATTACCATTGACAGTGCTAGGAGTGAGGTGTTAATATTTTGATAATATTTTACAGTGCTAGAGTAATGGGCGGTTGACACAGCGTTTATCTCAGATGAAGAAGCTCTCAGCTCAGGAGTGGGATGTTTCCAGGACGATCGGTGTTAGATATCAATATCAAGCAGAGGTAGGAATAACTATCACAAGGCATGGAATATTCATGGTATAAGTGTAATCATCATTTCGAAGTAATTTACCTTGAAATGAGTGGGAATTTGATCGTCAACTCAATTTCTACAGAAAGTTTGTATATGTTTTGTTCTATGGCAACCGGTTGTCAGATTAGATTTTCTGTCCCTTTTTCTCTGAGAAAAAGGAAGGCCACGGAGGATCCGTCAGTGTGCTGCAGGATTTGGTGGATGGCGGAGGGACGAGACAAGCCCCTCACACATCCTGACGACCAGCTTGTTCTCCTTTATTGGGAGCTAGTCCCGGAAAGCTGTGAGTACAATTTCTTACACCATGCACGTTCCTTTTTTTACTGTTCGATATTTTTGAGTGCGTTTGAGTTAATTGTTCTTCGCCAAGTAAATATTCCCCTGTAAGTAGTGTTGGTCGAAGCACAAAAACACATGTTTCATCATTCATGATTCTAAGAAGGAGCATGAGGAATGGCAGGACTTTGATCATATAACACACTATTTGATTTTAAAATATTTGAATATGTAGGGTAGGAGTATGAAATACTGATTTTGTAGACCATTCTGAATTAAATCACTATTTAAACTAGTAGGATGCTTTTATATTGTTTCACTATAATTCATTAACTGCCTGTGGTCTTGGATTAGGTTTTAGGAATCTGAGAGCATCTTGTTCAAGATGTAAATGTTGTTTTCTTCAAGATCTCGCCCAGGATTTCTTAGCAGCAGCGGCCGCTCGGTTTAAAGAGGAAACCTTCCGCAAGCAACGTTGATCCACATGAAGGATGTGCTGATGCAAGCCACAAAGTGGGCGGGGCCACACATCTAGTGGCAGTGTACTTCTGTTCTTGCGTCTGGGCCCTGGTAATTTATTTCAGTTTCAATTGTCTTTGTAAACTCTTTTATATAGGTTGTACAACGTTGATCTTTTTATTTTAAAATTGTTTGTTTTTATATTCGCCCGCATAAAGCGGGCGTATTATGCTATACGCTGTCGTCCGTCTGTTTTGTTGTCCTTTCACTTTGTCTTCGCACTCCTCCTAAACCTGGGGGGGGGGGATTGATGAAACTTGGTAAAAAGAAAATTCACAATGTGGTGTGATATTGAGCAAGGGGCGTGCTGTCCGTGTTTTAAAGGAGTTAGGGCTTGGACTTAGGATTTTTATAAATACTTTCGTTCTTCGCACTCCTCCTAAACCCTTTGAGGGATTTTGATGCAACTGATAACAAAGAAGATAATGTGGAGATGTGCTTAATTATGCGGGCGATCATGTACTGGCTTTTGGCAGTGCCTATTTTTAAATAACGATTACAAGTGGTGTGTGATTTAATTGGTAAATTTGATTTTATATGATTGGTGTTTCTTACTCCAGTGTGATGAATTGCCATGGAGATATGATTGGTTGTTTTGTTTCAGCATAGATTACTGACATGTGGAGGGATAGTTTGTGTAATGGTTAATTTATTCTTGTTTTAGCGTGGTGAACTGTCGTGTGGAGGATAGTTTGTGTAATGATTAACTTGATTTTGTTTTAGGTGGATGAACTGTCATGCGGAGGGATGTTTGTGTAATGTTACTTGTTCTTGTTTTGCGTGGATGAACTGTCGTGTGGGAGAGAAGTTTTGTGTTTTGATTAACTTGATTCTTGTTTTAGGCATGGATGAACTGTCGTGTGAGGTGATAGTTTGTGTTTTGGTTAACTTGAATTCTTAGTTTTAGCGTGGATGACTGTCGTGTGAGGGATAGTTTTTGTAATGTCTACTTGATTTTGTATTAGCGTGAAGAACTGTGTGTGGAGGGATAGTTTTGTGTAATGATTAACCTTGATTCTTTGTTTTAAGCGTGATTTGAACTGTCGTGGGACGGATGGTTTTTGTGTAATGATAACTTGTTTTTGTTTTTTAGCGTAGATGACTGGTCGTGTGGAGGGATAGTTTGTTAATGTGAATGATTTTGTTTTAGCGTGGATGAACTGTCGTGTGGAGGGATAGTTTGTGTTTTGATTAACTGATTCTTGTTTTAAGCGGGGATGAATGTCGTGTGGAGGGATAGTTTGTGGTAAATGATTATTGATTCTTGTTTAGGTGGATGAACTGTCGTGGTGGAGGGATAGTTTGTGTTTTGATTAACTTGATTCTTGTTTTAGCGTGATGAACTGTCGTGTTGGAGATAGTTTGTGTTTTGTTAACTTGATTTTGGTTTAGCGTGGAATGAACTGGTCGTGTGGAGGGATAGTTTGGTTGTTTTGATTAACTTGATTTTGTTTAGCGTGGATAAACTGTCGTGTGGAGGGTGGTTTTGTGTATGATTAATTTGATTCTTGCTTTAGCGTGGATGACTGTGTGGTGGACGATAGTTTTGTGTAATGATTTAACTTGATTTTGTTTTAGCGTGGTAATGTCGTGGGAGGGGATAGTTTTGTGTTTTCGAATTAACTTGATTCTTGTTTTAGGGTGGATGAACGTCGTGTGGAGGGAATAGTTTGTGTAATGATTTAACTTGATTCTTGTTTTAGCGTGATGAACTGTCGTGTGGACGGTGTTTGTGGTAAATGATTAACTTGAATTCTTGTTTTAGCGTGGTGAACTGTGTGTGGAGGGCTAGTTGTGTTTGATTAACTTGATTCTTGTTTTCGCGTGGAGGGATGTTTGTGTTTTGATAATTGATTCTTGTTTTAGCGTGGGTGACTGTTCGGTGGAGGGTGTTTGCGTTTTTGATTAACTTGATCTTGTCTTCAGCGTGGATGACTGTCGTGTGGGAGGGATAGTTTGTGTAATGATTAACTTGATTCTTGTTATAGCGTGGGCTGAACTGTCGTGTGGAGGGATAGTTTTTGTGTAATGTAACTTGATTTCTTGTTTTAAGCGTGGTTGAAACCTGTTCGTGTGAGGTATACGTTTGTGTTTTGATTAACTATTCTTGTTTTAGCGTGGATGAACTGTCGTTGGGGTAGTTTGTTTTTGATTAACTTGTTCTTGTTTTAGCTGGATAACTGTCGTGTGGAGGGAAGTTTTGTAATGATTTAACTTGAATTCTTGTTTTAGCGTGAATGAACTGATGAGTTAGTTTACGATTTATGATTGGTGTCTTGTTTTAGTGTGGATGAACTGACTTGCGGAGGAATGGTGCCACAAGTAAGGGAAGCCTTCGCTGAGACGATGACAGCGGTCGTCCAGTTGGCTGCTAAATACCCAATAGCCTGCTCCAACAGCATCGGACTGCTGTGTACGATACCCTACACTAGGTCAGTCAGCAGTGCTCAGCATCAAATGTTTGATTTGTTCCCTGTTCAGTTGCCTTAATATGCAGACAATATTACTTGATATTACCATAGATCTGCTTCGAGTTTTTTTTTTATTTGAGATATCCAGTAATTTAGAAGTCTGTTATTTTTTTTTTATCCATACAATTAGATGTGTAGTCAAAGAAAAAGAATTAATTTTGTCTCAGAACTCTCTCAAGAGTTCATGAATATTTCATGGCTTATTGAAATATGTGGGTACACCAGTAATTTACATTTGTACAAAACCATCTAGAACTCTCCATAGTGTAGGTGTGAAATGGACAGGTTCTGCCAGATTTTTACTGCTGTGTATTTGAATGCGTGCAATTTATTTTGACTTTCAGGGCGGAGGAGAAGTGCCTCGTGAGGTCAGGGTTGGTACACCTTCTGGACAAGCTCTGCAGTTTGGCTAACCTGAGGTCCGACACATCAGACACGCAGTCTGTCAATCAAAAAGTCTCAGCCCTGGCGTGGGCGGGGTTTCAGGTCCTGGCCAATCGATGTGTCATGTGGGAACAGAGGATGGTAAGCATAACATTTAACTTTCAGGTCCTGGCCAATCGATGTGTCATGTGGGAAACAGAGGATGGTAAGCATAACATTTACTTTGAGCACAAATCAAAAATGTTTTTTTATGCTCCTGCCACAAAGTAGTCAGGGCGCATAGTTTTACCTTTGTTTTCTGCACATCCTGTGTTATTCTCAGTACTAAAGTTTCAAAAGTCCTTACTAAAGGTTTTAGCCAAAAGTGATACTATTGGTGAATCATATTGTAAATGGGATCACATTATAGACAATTTACTCACACTATGAGCTGAAAACTTGTATACTCTCTCTGTTATTATGTTCAGAAATCTTTTTTCATGATATGAAATATACGCTGCGTACTAAGCTGATGAAATGTGATCTTTGTCACAGGAAGTGGGATCGAGGAGCTTGAACACTCAGGCCTCGCTCGTCAAGTGTCCGCGCTGTTGACCAATCATCTTGCCCGAGCCACAGAGTGTATCGGTAATGAGGCTGCAGGTACAGAGGCACTACAGGACGTCCTGAGTCTCCTGAACACCCTGGCTCGCAGTCGTATGGGGAGGGCTATCCTCAGTCAGCCAGCCTGTGTATCCAAACTCCTGTCACTGCTACTGGATCAGAGGTAAATAAAGGCTTTTATCAAGTTTTAGCAGCAATTGTTTTAACAATATAGATTTATTGATATGGAACATTTAAATTAGCTGGATCAACAAAGCTACTTACGAAACAGTCTGCTATGAAAACTTGCTGCACATTTTTTAATTCATATGAAATCATTCAATATCAAGTAACATTTACCACTGATTTTTTAGTAAGAAATCCATGCTGTTTTAATTTTTTTGATTTTCGATAAAAGCTCTGATTTTTCACCATCACATACATGGAAAAACCAGGATATTTAAAAAAAAACACGAATTAAATTACAAGATTCATGTATGAATAATATCTGCATAATTACTGTAAAGGGGGGAATATTCTCGGTTTTATTTTTGGCTATATTCGGCAATTATATCAGGATTGCAAAGAATAAAATCCATCGCAAAGTGCTGTTTAAAGTATTTAGAGGTATGATTCTTGCTCAGTCTATTTACTATCCACGAAATTTAAGCCATTGTGAAATACCGAAAGATGAAAATCGCGATAATTTAGCCCCGTGAAATTAAAGCCCTTTACAGTAACTTTGCCAATTATGCAATGCTTCTGTTGTAATACAAACAACCGTATATACCCCCTTACTACAAACAACCTAGACATTTACAGTAGGGTTACAGCCAGTATAACCTGTGTGTATTTCAGACCGTCCCCTAAGCTGGTCCTGATCATCCTCCAGCTGTGTCGCGTGGCCCTGCCCCTGATGAACACGGCAGACTGCGAGCTGGTGGAGCTCCCCGTGTGGGGGCAGCATCTCACCACCACTCACTGGAACACCTCTGAACCCCTCACTGATCCACCCGCCAAAATCGTCAGCCTCCTTCTGGCCAAGCTTGGGGACTTCCTCGTACCTGGTAATGAACGTTCAGTGACTGTGGTTTCATCATTATAGAATCTTGTTGAACGCCAGATTTTGTTGTATTCATGACCTCAATGTAAAATAATTTGAATTTTTGATTTTTCGGAGTTAAACATTCTCTTTTGAATCTTTCACTTGTTTAGAGGCTTCACCAGCCTTTTGTGAAGTTCCATTAATTTAGACTTATGC
>CAJDSM010023932.1:4455-22533 GCA_903981925.1 Ostrea lurida | reverse complement strand
AGGTTTGTCCGTAGGCATGCATTAATTATCGTATGACGTAAGGGGCATAAATTAGCACTGAGCACTGCCTGTAAATTAAAGCGATTGAAATACATGGTTCATCATATCTGACTTTCCATAGTAAATAGTAATATGTACATCAACTTGAAAAACGATTATCGTAATGAAAATCAATCGATAAATACCTTTGTAAAGTTACACATTAAATTACGAATGAATTCCACTTGTAAAGTTCATATAAGAAATGAATCTTATATTTTTCGGTGATGCAAGTATCACCGAATTTTTGACGGTAAAACTGCATCAATATGCACGAATGATGAAAAGTTTTCCGTCTAGAATCTCTGTGATAACCTGCATATCACCCGAAAAATATAAGATTATTTTCTTATCATCTAATTTTATATTTAACAGCAAAATAATGTTCATTAGACTTTAATTGTTGTTTCAGGTACGTGATCATCGAAAAATCACCCCATTCTTAAAGGACATGGACACGTTTTGAACAAAAATGTTCAAATTTTAGATTGCCAATTTATGATTAAAATGCTTTATCAAGTTATTTCTAGTGTCAGCAAAAATTTGAAAGTCAATTCTTGAGATTACATGTAAGATACAGCTGCCACAAATCTTCGCTATGTAAACAAGGCTCGAACCTTGTTTATGTTAAAAAAAAGATTGCTTCGTAGAAAATATCATGTTTAAAACATATGAGATGTGAGAAACACTAGACACTGTTTAATTGTATTTAGAATGAACTTCTAATTTGAAAAAAATCTGCTTTAACGGAACGTTTAGTAGCATATTCAATATATGTAAGCAAAATTGTTTATATAACAAAGAACTAAAGTGCTGTATCTCACTTGAAAGTGAACAGATGATGTTAAAACTTTCCTGACCATTAGAAATGCATTGTAAACTTTAAAATTGGCAATCTAAAATTTAAACATTTTTGTTATTAACGTGCCCATGCCCTTTAAGGTGTTTGACCAATGAGATCGGCGCTAGGTAATAAAATGAAATTAAAATTAAATGATAAGGCATGAACTGCGATGTGTAAACAACAGTCACGTGATCAGATGAGTTAATTCTATATTAAAATCTGAGAGTACAAATGCAGAATCCGGAAAGATTAAACACGAGATGGTATAAAATTACTTTTTGTTCACATAAATACAATTATACCATCGTCTCAGGCTATACAACACACAAGCGTGATAGTCTTTCTATTTAAAAGTCTTTCTACCAAAGTCTACTATGCTTTGTTTTTTGCCCAAGAAATAAAAGTAATTCAATATTGTTGTTATGAGCATTTATTAAAATGCCAATAATAAAACACTGAACAGAATAGGAAACTGTGTTGTTTAAGAGCATTTATTAAACATGCTCATAATAAAATCACTGAACAGTGTAATAGGAAAAATTTTTAACAATGAATTTTTTGATTTTTACATTTTTGTTTCATTTCGGTTGGAATATATTTACCCAGCCGTTAATCCTATGCGCAATGTTTACATTTACGAGAAAATGGCAAGTAAAGGAAATAAATAAATATTTGTATGCATGTATGAAGTTATGTACTGCGAGCAAGGGAACCTCTGTCTATATTAACAAGCTTAGAGGACATTAACTGCAAAAGCACACTAAAGTATAGGGTGTGCGATTAAAATAGTATTAGATTTTGCACAAGGGCGTTTAAATCATGATTGAATATGATCATCTATGTGCTATTGAAAGCGTACATATGTAACAACTTATAAATAATAAGATAACGATGACTATTGAACACATAAATTATATGAAATCCAATGAAATTGCTATATCAGGAAAAAACCAATTCAATTCAAATGTAGCTATCAATATTCATATGGCAATTCAGTAAACGAATTCCAGAAATGCATGTCCTACGTGTATGAAAATAGATCTGTACTGACATACATACTTATATCAACCATATTAGCTTTTGTCAATACATACTACAAGAGATCAAATAAAATCGTTTCAAAATTTCCATCATATTCACATTTCCAGTGTTCCTGCGTTTGATTTTTTTTGCGAGTGAAAATGACAGGTATTTCCTTATGAATGAGTAGTACTTGGGGAATAATACGCGTATCAATACAGATGAAAATAGTCCATGGCTGAAAATTCCCACAAAAATGAAAGTAGAATATAAATTTCGTTTTTGAAAATGTATGATGCAATGAATTGCAACACCTCTGCAAGCGTGACCAAATGCATTTACTGATACTCAAAAGGCGAAAGCAATATAAACCCCATTCCTTGAATACCCACATTATAAGCCCCCCTCCCCCCCCCCCCCCCCCCCCGCAAACACTAAACGATATCGCCGTCAATAGCAGACTGATATCATGAACAAAATGAAATTTTATTTTTTCGGCAGAAGGCAGACATTGCGGCGGCCGGCCTTACCGTGACGGCGGAGAGAGCTAAAGCGATCAGTTTCGCTCACCCCTTCATGGAGACAGGACTAAGCATTGTCATGAAGAAGCCGAGTGTTGGGAGCTGGGCGGCTGTGAGGGGCTTTGTGTCCTTCCTACAGCCCTTTCAAGCAGGCGTCTGGATTGCTTTGTTGTTTGCTTGTCTGATTGTTCCCGTTCTGTATGGCATCTTCACTCAGTAAGTGAATTAAAAAGTTTCATTAATTAAATCTTGAAATTTTTAATTGTACAAGATAGGAGTAAATTAATATTTAATGGTATTGTTGATCTGGCAACCCCTTTCTGTTTTCTTTGACAGTTTTGACCCTATGGAAGATGAAGCTGACACGAGTTTGTTGAGAAATATTGCCGACGCAGTTCCCGTAATCTTCTATAGGTTTTGTCTACAAGGTAAACCTCTGTGTTCGTGTAGTTTCTACCTTGTCTGTCTGTTTGTCTCTATACTAGTATACTGGTGTGGGTTGAAACTGCTTGTATGGACGTTTACCGCACATTGTGATCGTTTGGAACCACGATAGGAATTATAAAGTTAGACGTCAAGGACTGTCTTCAAATCTGTATATGAAAATCACGTGGGTATGAAATACACGTTCGGAGGATAAGTAAGGATTTTTTTAGATATTAGATTTATGACTCGTCGATGCAGGATTACAACGATAGAATGCCTCAATCATGCGCAACTTTCCGTGCGGCGAAAATCGAAGGTTTTTATAAGGGGTGGAACTGTAGCTCTCTGATCTGTCCCAATATTTTTTTTTCAGAGAGCTACAGTTCTGCAGCTACTGGCACACTTATTCCAACGTTTGATCTTAAAAGAAAAAGTAAATTTTAAATATGGTTCATTTAAAATGCAAAGGAATCAATTTGTTGAGCTAATACAGGAAATACTGAGACTCAAACTAGAGTGTATCATCCCTTAATAAAAGTGTATATACACAAAATCAAGCACATGTATGTAATATGTATCAAAGTAGTACATTTTGCAAGCACAAATTGTCTTTTGCACAAGAGTGTTCTATTTCTAAGAACTATAAACGATGAGAAAAATTGATCTAGTTTAAAATTATCAGTTTTAGATCTTATGACACTACCGGATTGGTTAAATTTCATACTCTTGCCACCCACCTGTCACATAGCTCGTGGTAGAGTTTTGAGTCGTTCGGTACATATATACCATGTACACAGTCCGAATAGTACTGAGTAACAAGGATTCTGTAATGGCACCAATGAAGTCATCTTTTCGAATTTCTCGTTTCATGCTTTTTCTTTCGTTTTGAACAAGAAGACCCCTGGCTGTGTTTATCATATTGATTTCAATATATGTCTTAAGTTTCAACTTTAGATGTGACAAGATACACAGTCTATCAGGAAAATTAGCATATTCTGCAATAAAACTAAACTGATGTAAACGGACCGTAAATTATTACACATTCACTGATATTGTCCCTTCAATGAAGAATGACGCTACACCAAGTGTACCGGTATGTATTTCAGGCCAAATGACTTGGTGTTTCTCCTTGTCAGTAATGGTTAAGTTTTATGTAGTAGGTGTTTCTTGTCGAATGTCAGTTCCACATAGCAAGGGATCAATGGATTTATAGTCAGTGTCTTGCTGGTGTATAATAGTGATACTATCGCCCATGTCGTATCATTGGAAACCATAGTGTTTAGTGTGGGTTTGTTTTGGGTGGGATGCAGTATAGTATACACCAAAATTGACTTCGGATGATTTAGCTCTGAGATGGTTGCCAGAGAACTTTTTATATAACGCCATCCATCAGCTACGGGTACCACAATGTATCTTGGGCGAGCTATTTGTTTTATTTCTATCTCTGTACCGGTATACAAAATCACCAACAGAGATAGTACCGTCACTGCAAGGTTTTCGTGAGTTTGCATGGGTCTGCGGATTTAATAATACTCGCTGTTAATATATTGAGTGATGATGTAGTTGTTAGCAATAGGGAGTTGTTTGTGGGTAAACTGATTGCGTTGAGTGTATATTTTTCAAGCTGATATGCCTCTACACGACTGCATAAGTTTAGTCGTGCTATGGCTGCGGTAGTTCCGAGTTCAGCGACGGGATCTCCCTTTGGTTCTCAACCTTTTCTGCTACTGGATACTTATTTGGATTTTTCACTTTTCTGATCCTAGATAGCATTACTCAATAATGCCAATAACACACATCAGCCCTAAGTCTATCAAGCTGGCGAAGTTCCATCCAAATAAGAGTTAGGGATCTCGTAATGTGCTCACTTTTCATCTGAAATTGTGCAGGCGGATATATAAGCTGTCACTGTTTCTTGACGATTGCATTTTATCACATTATCCGTAGAGTTGGTCTCAACTGCATCACGTGATACCTCAGATGATATGATTGACATATCCGATGAGGAACGTCTTTTAAAAGAGATGAAAGAATGTGGCAAAAATTGCATATCTGATTTATCGACAGTGATACGCCCAGTACATAGAAGTTGAAGCATCTGGTGTTTGGATGGGTGATCTAGACAAATGTGGAGCACAGTAACAATGTCATGACGACACAACTGGAACTATGATGAGTACGTTGTGTGGTCTGAGAAGTCTGATGGATAAGCCATCGGTAATCCATCTCTTGTAATTGTTGCCACATTAAGACAGCATTTAACATCTTTGGTATTTGTTAACTTCTTCAATGGCCTAGTTCCTTGTTTCAAGTGAGCACGGGAGCTTCCCAAATCAGGAATCTCTGTTTGGATGCTCATTCACACTGACCTGGTCATGGAGGGCAACATTTGTAGATTTGCAATTGTACTGGCATATGTGTTGCGTACAATACAATCTTCTATTTGCATATGGAAGTTAAATGTTTGGTAAGAAGGGGTGGAGCATTCAGCTGCATTACCTGGTGGGGATCCAGTCAAATGCCCAGGTAAATGTAAGTCAACCAGGTAGTGACTCCCTGCTGAGAGAAACTAGAAGCTAAAGATGAGGTAGATAGAAAAAATAGTATAAAACTCTCCAGCATAGCTCCGAAATCTGTATAGCTTGTACACTTGGTTTACTGTCTGTTGCATGTAACACTCATGCCTTGTGTCAGACTGGATACTGTATGTGTTAAAATGTTTAATGGTAGTCGATGTGCACAGAGCTTCTATTTCACATAGCAGCCAGGTCACTTGATGTTTGTGCATCTTAGTGCTAAAGAAACCAGCAAGGTGAATTTGGTGCTGCGCATTGAGTAGCTCCAATTCCATATTTTCCAACAGACCCATCTTTTACGAGTTGTAGTTGTTATTCTCTTTGAAGTAGGTGAATTCCATTAGCATTTGGGCTGTTTAGAAATACTGAGACAAGTCATCAGATTTTGTCCTCAGATTTTGATCACTGTTGACATCTTTAAATGGAGAGATGGACTGTGCATAAATAGGTAAAACTAGTATTTGTCAATGATAGACTGCGGTCCATGGGATAGGGGCGGGAAGTTTGCAAATGGACGGAACAGAGATTTTGTCAGGGTTTGTAGAAATACGACCTTATGTCCACAATTGTTGATAGTCGTCTAATGACAGTTTTGGTAGAAGAATGCGTAATCCATAAAAAAAAAAAAAACATCTAGAGCCATCATACCACAGACCCAATTTCCGCGTAACTCTGCTGGGGTGTTTCCGCTACAAAATAAATCATCAGCAAGTTTTGAGACAAACTCGGCGTATAGCTGACCACTTAAACTCCGCACATGTGATATTTCTGATCGCAGAATTCTCATGGCGCATTTGATATAGACTCATTTGCCCTTGAATGGGGGTAACAATCCACAACATTTCATTGACTCCTTGGCTAGCGAGATTTCATAGAAGGCGCTGGTTGTGGCGATAACAATCAACAATTTTCATGGGCTAATGGTACGCAGGATGACTGGCGTCTTGTGATACCTGTGTCTTCTGGTTTTCTCAATACTCCAAGGGCTCCCAGATCACCATATTTGTCCTGGAATATCTGAGGTTTATTTTTAGAGGAAGTCGCCCCTATTTTTGGTGGTTGGGTGGGGACCATTTTGGTTTCCAAGAAATCAGTAAAAGCCATGAAATTGTGTATTAAAGACTGAGTCTTGTTCCTTAAGGACTTCCGTTGCAGTTGGGTGTGAGGATATGATCAGAATCTAACTAGACATTAGCTGACATCAACTGAGTAATGGTTTGCATGAGGTCCTTTTATTGCTCTGTGTGGGCGCATACTGGAACTAGTGTCAGGAGTTATAGTCTCTAAAGCTAATTTTCTGTGACAGACACAATGTGCAGAACTTCAGTGAAATATTCATTTTTTAAAACTAGGTTTTCTTGTGTTGTGATTTCCCCCGCTACTACATCCACTATATCCGACTTGGGCCACATGTCGAGTGAATGACAGGTTTCCATGGCCATAGTTCCTTATCTTAGTAAGATCGATGTGGGAGTCTGGCCACAATGTAATGGAGGAAGCTCTTACGACAAATGTCTGGATCGTGCGTACCTGGTTCTGATGGTCGTGAAAAGTGTTGGGATGTGAAGTATTGGGTAGCTTGAAAATCGCCTCTTATTATTGCTTGATATGCGTGACAAATGCAAATGTTGATGGGGTCAGGAATGGAATACTTGCTAGAAACTCTATATCAAGGATTTTCACTACAAAGGCTTCTGTGTGGAAGGTAATATCATCTCTGGTGGTGTCGAAGTGTCTCTTCTACAATTTCTAAGGGAGTTATCCCATCTACTTGTAGGGGGGTGTTAGGTAAACTTTACGGGTTTATGTTGACCCGTTAAAGCTCAACAATTCAGTAACATATCATACTAACTAACCTCGAGTTCCACTGCCAAGTGTTATGTGAAGGGCATGACAATTTGTTGTTTGTACTACCTTTACAATATGGATGGCCGTTTTGTGCATACAAATCTTGAATGGTACATGTATCATTGTCAAGGCTTGGTCCTCCGCTCAGTATGAAGTATTAAGACTTAAGAGCCATCCTCGTTGTCAACAGATGCCTTGCTCGACTCATGATCATTTTGAGGAAGAAAACGGCGTGTGCTCAAGAAATGATCAGTGTGAGGAATTTTGCAATATTAGTGCGAGTAGTCTTCGAAAGGAAGGGTTTTGAAATATTGAGCAGGGATTGTAGTTAGCACAGCTCTTTAGCACCACTGGTTGTCTGAATTTCGTCAAAAATGATATCCAAAGCCTGAGACCATTTTGGTTTTAAGCTTGCTAGCATTCTAGACTGCAAAAAAATACATGTATCACAACGTTGCTCAATAAAGTAAATCCATGTCATGCAATCGAAACCATGTGAGAGTTCTCATGTTTTCAAAAGAAGCTGACAAACTCATCATCAGTGCCTGGAAGATCTCCATGGTGGCTTATGAGATTGTTCCAGATAAAACTAGTTAGCCTTTCGAAACAGGTTCTATGGTTGTGCTGCTGTTTCCAGGTGGGTGTTAACAAAATCCAAGAAATGAGCCCAAGTTGACTTGAATTCAAAGTGCATGCGTTCTGATTCTAAGTTCTAAGTGGACTATCTTCTGAGCAACTGTTTGGCGTTTTCGCTCGGAGACATTTTCATTGTTATCAGTTAAACCCTAGAGTAAAGGTGATGGGGATATTTTTGTAAATGCAACATTGTGTGATGAAAAAATTGAGAAAACAGTATACAACCTTCCAATCAACCCGATATGTTCTTAGAGAGCTGCAAATATGCAGATTGGTGTCATATCTAAGAGTTTGTCAAACAAAAATAATCCACCATAGGAAGAAAAGATCGACTTCTAAACTTTTATCATTCATGTAAATTCGACCTACATAAATTTGCATATTTTGGTTTAAATCATTCCAACTTATAAAATCTCTTTTCATTATACATTGAATACCTTGAAATAATCTATGATTCATCCTTCCTTTTCAGGAAGTCTTGCGCCAACCAAATCAACCTCCCGAGCTGCAAGAGTTCTGATCGCCTTTTGGTCATTGTTTCTAATAATTCTATTTGTCACCTGGGCATCAGCCTTTGCTGTATTTCTGATGGAAGGACAACGGCAAATCCCCACCACCCCAACTCATTCATTCAAACAACTTTCAGAACAATCCGGAATAAAATTTGGAACAGTTGAAAAGGGAAGTACGTACAGCTACTTCACAGAGGCAAAAGATGAGGTAGATAAGAAAATTGGAGAGCATCTGAAAGACAACCCCGACCACATGGTGAAAAGTACAGATGACGGAATTAAACGAGTTAGGGAAAGCAATGGGCAGTATGCATTTATCATGGAGGAAGTAGGCGCACGATTACAAACAAAGAAACTGCCTTGTGATTTAATGCTTATTCACCATTCTTTCATTCGGAAGACGTACGCCTTCGGATGTGCGAACGCCACTATCTGTAGAAGTATCGACGTAGCCATTATTAAACTGAAGAATGATGGTGAAATACAGGAGTTGATAGATAAGTGGTTGGAGGATGACAGTGGATGTGACACGGATTTTTACGACGATTATTTGGCATACATTACTTCTTTCAATAACAAGAAAGACGCATCGGGATATCTGTTTACGACCAGTGCGTTAAGTATGGAAAAAGTCGGGAGTATGTTCATTCTGTTGGCGGTTGGGATCGTTGTAGGCGTTGGATTGCTGATCTTTGATATATGCACTGAACGGAGGGTACAGGTGAGTAATATTCATACCTTTATTCGTAATCTTTATAAAACAAATGATTGTTGGATCGAGGAATGTGTTTCGGAAAAATCGCATTTATATATGTGGTATGGTTATCATAAAAGTCTGCAACTTGTAAACCACGTGCCATTTTGTTGTTTGATTTTTCAATTTTTTTGTAAACAGGAGCTAACGCATCTAATTAACACAAAAGTGCCAATTAATTTATGTTCATATAATCTATTCAATAAAGTGATATTTGGTATTTTCATCACATATACAACTAATGCTAAAAATGTCACAATCGCATTAGCCTATCAATAAATTAAAGAAAAATATAAATTAATCTAATAAGGTGAGCGTTATTTAAAGGGACATGGACACGTTTTGAGCTAAAATGTTTACAATGCTCACTTGGGGTATTTTAGTGATAGCAGCAATTATAATTCTCCACTATGTAAGCAAGGGGGCTAGAGCCTTGTTTTTGTTTACCTATATTGAATATGCAAGTATGCGTTCCGTTTAAAGCAGATTACACAATTAAACAATTTCTAGTGATTCTCCCGTCTCATTTTGTTTTCAACATGGTGTTTTCTGTGAAGCAATCTTCATGTAAACAATAACAAGGCTCGAGCCTTGTTTACATTACAAAGACTTGTGAGTTGTAACTCAACAACTGATACTCAAATTTTTGCTGACCATTAGAAATAACTTGGTTAAGCATTTTAAACATTAAAAATGCAAATATAAAATATAGCTCAAAACGTGTGCATGTCCCTTTAAACTTTGTAGAAATTGTCATTAGCGGCATACCATTTATTCTGATACTAAATGAAATTAAGACTGTTATTCCACATACTGTCATATCAATGTAAGTATGCTTGATGCCAGATCAAACACCAGATTATGTTAGATTTATCTTCTTGCAGAAAGCGGTGACAAGAAGAGGTGGAACCGATAAACAGCCGTTTCATTCGATAACCGACGATATGCAGTAACCTGTCGCCGTAACGGACAGATGTTGTCCTACAATGCCGTGAAGGATCTGATAACTTGCATTATAAACAGCTGACTATGCCAATATATTTTTTTTCTAATTCGTGCCATTTAATGTAGAGTATCCTCACAGAAGGTTAATACAATGGAAACGAAACGTGAGATATCTGTAATACGTTAAGTGTGAATACAGTGCAAATGTTCCCTTTTCTGTAATCATTCATTGATCGATATCATTTGCTTTTTATTATTTCTTCGATTTACCATAAAGATGCATGCTTGTTTTCATCATATCAAACTCACTTCTACTGAATAAGAGAAATTCATATTAACTTCCAACATCCAACATTTATAGCAATCCAGTGATTTGAAAGTGGTGTGTTGTAACTAAATTCGTGTTTTAGATTAAAATGGAAATTTAAAAAAAGTGTTTCAAAGAAATACAAAAAAATTAAAAAAGAGAAACATTGACTATATCTTCGTAGTTTTTGTTGATCAGGTCTTCCAACAATCTGTTGGAATTCCCATGGGTTTGAATTGTGCTCCCTTGCTAATTGACCTGATTTTATATTCTCACAGGACATAATTCATTCAAAAGTGCCTACATGAGATGAAAAAATCTCTAGCAGTGCCCTTTAATTTGACATTTCGATATATCGACGATGTTTTATCTATTGATAATAATTTTCATCCATGTGTCCATTCAATATATCGCAGTGAACTAGAAACTAAACCCACACACAGAATCTTCCATATCTGCTTCGTACTTGGATATTTTATTGAACATTGACATTAACGGCAAACTAACAGCTCAACTTTATGACAAACAAGTAGATTTTAGCTTCTCGAACTTCCCATACTGTATTAATATTCCATCATCACCTGCATATGGTGTGTAAGTCTCTCAATTTATTCGATATGCAAGAGCTTGTTTTGCGTATGATAAGTTTAATTTTGAATCGAGGCAGAGGACCTGTTTGTTTGCAGGGTTTCAACAGTCACGTTTAAAGGCAGCAAAGCAAATTTCTATGGTCGTTACGACGATTTAGTCTGCCAGTATACCTGTCATTAGGTGAAATGTTGTTGATGTGTTTTAGCAATTGTTAAGCCGTTTTAAACACTGATTTGACTACGGGTTACTCCGTTTACCCGATCAAGACAATAGGCTCACGGCGGGTGTGACCGATCAACAGGGGGTGCTTACTCCTAGGCACCTGATCCCACTTCTGGTGTGTCCAGGGGATCGTGTTTACCCAATTCTTGTTTTTGTATTTTATTTGGGACTTACGACGTTGATCACTGTTCGTTATCTTTGCATTTACATTATAGCGTTTGTGAAGAAAAGGATGATATGTATATGACCCCTTTAATTAAGGTAGCTAACTTATTTTAGCATATGCGTCTTTTAACCTGAAAAAAAAAAGAATGTCAATATTTGTTAGAACAAAAAAAAAAACAATAATAAAATTTCTTTTTATTAAAAACAAATGTATCCCCTCTCCCCAATTGAAAGTGCTCCAAATTAATACCCCCTTTAATGTACTACATGGTATGGAGGAGAAAGCACAAGCAGGCAACATAGATTATGAATGGTAACTTTGTGCTGTGACAAAAATGATGGAGAAATTTCCAAAGCTATCAATAAGCTAATAGAAGAGAAGTGTTCACAGGCTATTTTACATCGACGACACCCTATTAGATCTTCTTTAAAATTTATGATAACAATTGAATCCCCTGTCCTGATAATATGCACATTTGTAATGCATTGAAGCATTATACAAATTAAGTTTAAGTATATCTGATAATCCGTATAGGTATGTATTTACAAGCTATTTACATCACGCCTCTCTTGATCCACCTTAAATTGTAGAAAATTATTGGATCCTCCTGTCCAGAAATATGCACATCTACAAAGAGCTGTAAGCATTGTACAAATATCAAATCTACCTGAAAGCGTTCATAAGCTACACCTCCACCCCCGTTGGATCCCCCATAACTTGAAGGAAAATAATTGGATTATCGATCCTGTCCTTATATAATGCACATCTACAAATTGCAATGAAGCATTGTACAAAGTTTCAAGGCTATTTGATAGACCGTATAGAAGAGTGTTCCCAAGCTATTTCACACCTTCACCCTTGTTGGATCCACCTTAACTTGAAAGAAAATAATTGGATCCTCCTGTCCTGACAATATGTACATCTACAAATAGCAAGGAAACACTGTACAAAGTTTCAAGTCTATCTGATAACCGTTTAGGAGGAGAAGCGTTCACAGTTCACAAGCTATTTACACCATCCACCCCTGTTGGACTCACCATAACTTGAAGGAAAATAAGTGGATCCTCCTATCTCCGACGATATGCACATCTACAAATGCAAAAAGCTGTGTACAAGTTTCAAGTCTATCTAAATAACGCGTGTTTAGGGAGGGGAAGCTGACACGAGATTTTGTGACAGACAGACAGGAAAAATTTGAATGACACCAACCTCCGTTACACCTATCCTGCAAAACAAAATATTTTAAAATCTTCCTTGGGCAATATTTACGCAATCGGGATTGTTATTTTCACTGCTCGGAGTCAATTTGTTATACATGACTCGATACGCAAGAGCTTGTTCTACGTCCGACCAGTTATTAAATCATGGAAGGCTTCTAACCAACAAGTTGATGTTATAGGGTTTCAACGGTCGATATAAGTTATAACGGTCTAACTTGCCAAGACAACCTGACTGGGGATTGAATGCTATCTGGCGTGTTTCATACTAATTCATACACTGATTTTAACTACGGATTACTCCATTTAAAGTGATCACGACTGGAGTGACCGGTTAACAGGGTTAGCGTACACCCTTCCTCGGCACCTGATCTCAAATCTCCTATATCAAGAGCCCGTACTTACCCAACTCTTGATGTTTGTATTGCTTATAGGAGTTGTGAGATTGTTAACTGTTTATCATCAACTTTTTCAATGCACATTTATAGGGATCCACCAATTGCCCTCAAAAAAGATTATTTAATTGCGTAAATTGTGTGAGGATTTCTGAGAACCAGTGTTTTATTTATAAAATAACTGGGTTTTGCCCTCAGGAAAAAAATATTGTATATTTACGAGAAACCACTAATTATCTTCCAAAAGATTATTTGACCACTGCATAAGATGTAAAAGGAGTTTGGGGAAGTAGGATTTGGTAGAAAATCGTCGTTTTCGATCCCTATTTGTCCTCCAGCGTAAAAATGAAAATTCCGAAACCTCATTGGACATTCTACATGTGAACTTTCTTTGGGAAGTGTGGGTATAATATGATGTCTACCTGATGACAGAAAACAATGGAGCTGTTTGCATTCATTGAGGCATTTGTCATTGTAATGTCATTATGGAGAGAATTGCTACTTGATTCAAAACTACATGGTATACACACATTGACTGCAGTAGAGAATCTCTTCACAGTCACTACGCAACGCATACTTCAATTTCATAATGAAAGTTTTGGTATTATGATGCTTTTACTAACAAGGCAACACAAGCGTAGCATCCCCTCGCAACACAAGATTTTTAAACAATAGTCAATAGTGACCTTGAAAATCAATAGGGTTCATCATATCTCCATAGGCACCTTTTGTGAAAGTCATAGATTTCTTTATGAACTGTGATATTGTGTCTTCTATTCTTGTTCACAAGATATTGAGGCAATCAATAGTGACCTTGACCTTGAAATCTACCTTCGCTTTTCGGAGGTCCGTGTTGCCCTACACCGGATTTTGTATATGTTTTTTGGATTTATGATTACCGTTTGACACAATGTTAACTCGCCTTTTTGTATCAATTGAGAAACATCCACTCTCCGAGGGGCACCATTGTGGAAGGTTTGACGATACTCTGATGAATGTTGTGCCCTCTATCTTGTTCACAATTTTAGTCAATAGTCAGTAGTGACCTTGACCTCTGACCCTGAAAATCAATAGGGTTCATCCTCTCTCCATGAGCAACATTTGTGGAAGGTTTGAAGATTCTCTGATGAATCATATTTCTTTTATCTTGTTCACAAGGATTTTTGGCAATAGTCAAGAGTGACCTTGACCTTTGACCTTAAAATCAATCGATTTCATCCTCTTTCCATGGGCAACATTTGTGGGAAGAGGATGAAATCGATTGACCTTTGACCTTAAAATCAATCGATTTCATCCTCTTTCCATGGGCAACATTTGTGGGAAGAGGATGAAATCGATTGACCTTTGACCTTAAAATCAATCGATTTCATCCTCTTTCCAAGGGCAACATTTGTGGGAAGTTTGATGATTCTCTGGTGAGTGTTGTATCCTCTATCTTGTTCACAAGAATTTTAGTCAATGGGCATATTGACCTTCACCTTGGACCCTTGACCTAGAAAATCAATAGGGTTCATTCTCTTTCCATGGGCAACACTTGTGGAAGGTTTAATGATTCTCTGATGGATGCTTCTGGACACACACACACGGATACACACAGCCGCACGGCAGAGATGCTATATCCCCTCTGCAACTAGTTGCGAGGGGATAATTACATACATTCGATAATTTTCTCCTTCTTTGCTATGAATTCAGTAATTTATTTTCTGGCTAAACACTAGGGTAACGTCTGACAGTGCGACAAAAAATTCATAATACATGTATAATCATCTAAGTAGATGATCTTTGATTAAAAAAAATACCAACAACATTTCTATCCATTCGTTTTTCAACTATCTTAACTTGGAGAAGTGTACACTAGTTTGAATTGTTTCTTGCTTTATCCTGATTGGATCGATGTTCTTGGTTTAGATCTTATTTTGTGGTTGGGGTTAGAAGAGGCAAATATGGATTAAGTTTGAATTGTTTCTTGCTTCATCCTGGTTGAATAGGTGTTCTTGGTTTGTGGTTGGGGTTAGAAGAGGCATGCTTCCTGACCATCTTTGTGTGACACGTGATCATCTCTCATTAAACCACTTATAAGTAGTACGTGTATTGGTATTTGATCATGCTATTTTTAGGCTGCACTGTTTGCAAATATCTCTAAATTCGAATTAGAAACTTACATAATCATAACAGTACAGTACAACAATTTTTCAGGATTATTTCCAGAATTAGAAACTATATGACCAAAAAAAAAAAAAAAAAAAAATAAAAAAAAAAAATAAAAAAAAAAAATAAAAAAAAAAAATAAAAAAAAAAAATAAAAAAAAAAAAAAAAAAAAAAACCCTTATAAGGGTAAAGAACAAAAAAAAAAAAAAAAAAAAAATCAGGATTCGTCCTCATGAAACTCTCTATACCCAACCCACACGATCTTGCTTCATTTGTGGAAACAATTTTTTCCCATCCATATATAATTATGCCTCATGACCGCTAAAATCAGTCCTTTACGCCCCCTTGTTCTTTAGTAATCCCCAGATCCACCTCATAACCAAGAACATGAAAAGTATTTTCATGAAATGCACTCGGTTTATCGATCGAAAAATTAAGGTTTAAATTGTCTGTCGTACATTTAAAACGCATGGCACGGTTTAACGACCTATTTAAGGTTCTCTTCACAAGAGGACAGTACCATGGGGACCCGGTGTGTGTCTGTTTGTACTCTTTGGCGTAGCTTCAATTTCTAACCCAGATTTTATCCGAAATTTTTTGAACGTAGTAACAGAATGTGACGTACACGGTCACCACCATTCTTATGAGTCTTTTGCATCATTTGCATATGCTTTGTGCAATATAACGACGAATAATTCCGGAACAATCTTGAATCAACGTTTGAATATTAGTATTCTTGATTTACTGGGAACGATAGCTAAAAGGAATGAAAAGTTAGGCAAACACGGACCCCCTGAATATACCAGAGGTGGAATTAGAGAAGCAAACAGAATCCAGAGAATTGTACATCAAGAGATAAGATTCAAAGTGGGTGTGATCGGTCAACAGCGGAGTCTTAATCCTCTTAGTCACCTGTTTCCACCTCTGATGTTTCCAGGGGTACGTGTTTGCCCAGTTTTGCATTGTTTTCAAGGATTATGAAAATGGTAGCTGTTCGTTATCTGTAAATAGGATTTATGAATATCTATTACAGAGAGTACACAACATTACTCACCCAGAACTGCAATGATTTTATGATGTTTTGTTTTTCAGATTTATCCTTTCGTTATCAAAAAGCTAGATGTTCCTTTACAATTCGAGGGTCTGATACTCAGCTTGTTAGATAAAATAAAACCAATTATTAACGCAAAGTTTTGAAATTAGACATGTAGGAGACTTCAGATATGGCAGCCAAGACAAATACGGTGACTGGACCGGGATGATAAAAGAACAGATCGATGGGGGTACGTTTTAATGTATAGCTGTCGTATTTTGTAACGAGGGTGTGTCGGCAAGGAATACATGTGTAGCGTGCAATGGATTTATTTTAAAAAGGTCAATCCACCAAGATTGACCCCATATCGTCCACAATCCTCTGCATGCCACACAAATATGACTTACAAAAATGTCTCTAGGAAACAATATGCCCCATCTGTGACTGTGTTTTATACATGGCCTTTATCATTTGCAGTTTTGACCTTAACCTATCACCAAGCTTGAATACAATAAAATTTATGACCCACGTTAACGTTAAGCAGACAGACAAATATACCCCTATCTTCGATGTCAGGGATATAAAGATACCAGGACTCCGTGATCGAAGATCTGTAGTGGGGACGTTAGGTGATGAGACAGGAGTGGATTCACAAGTGTTAACTTTACATGAAATGGAGTTGGACAAACACGGACCTCTGGATATAGCAGAGGTGGGATCAGGTGCCTAGGAGGAGTAAACATCCCCTGTCAACCGGTCACACTTGCCGCGAGTCCATTGTCTTGATTAGGTAAACGGAGTAATCCGTAGTTAAAATCGATGTTTAAAGAACGCCTCAATAATTGCTGCTTTGAAACAAGCCAAACAACATTTTACCCAACGGCAGGCCATACTGGCAAACTAGATCGTTAGAACGACCATAGAATTGCGAAATGTTGCCTTCAATCGTGACTGTTGAAACCCCTGCAACTACAAATCTAAGTAGCCTGCCTCGATTAAAACATGTAGAACAAGCTCTTGCGTAATGAATCAGTTGAGAGACATATATACCATATCCAGGTGATGACGGAATGTTGTTACATAAGTTTGGGAAGTTGACGATGGAGAAGCTGAAATCGTCCCGTTTATCATAATGTTTAAAGTTGAGTTGTCAGTTTGCCGTCAATTCCCCACATGTAGCAATATTCTGTTGGTGTTTATGTCTCTCAATTGATTCAATACGCAATCTCTTGAGCTTGCTCTGCGTATGATCAGTTTGCAAATCCAGGCAGGCTACTTACAAATAAGTTGATGTTGTCCTTTATTTTCCGTTTCTTAATGAAATATATTAATGAATTTTATGAGGAAATGAGTGACGAAACAAATGTAAACAATGATTTGGTTGGTTGATTGATAAATTGTATATAGTTTAATGTCCCATTTGAGAATGGAGACCGTCAACATTGCTGGTAAAGGGCTGCAAATTTAGGCCTATGCCCTCTGAACAGGAAGGAATCTTTATCGTGCCACATCTGCTGTGATACCGGGCTTCAGATTTTGCGGACATAAAATCAATCAGTCAAGTTCTCTGATTCCAGTGGCGGATCCAGCAATTTCAAAACCGGGGAGCGCTGTCCTGGCGCGGTATAATTCGTGTGATCTTTTGGGTATTGTTTTGATGCCCCTTTACACATGCCCTATCTTTTTTGTAGAGTTTAAAATACATATTGTAAACATTGCATGTTGACTACAATTAAAGTATATGCATATTATGCAGTCATAATTTACAAAAACAGACCCCAAAAAGATTTCAAACAGGGGGGCGCGCGCCCGGTGCGCCGGCCACAGGCGCTTGTTTCTGTAAATAAGACATGACGCCTGTATACTAATAATAGTAC
>CAJDSM010023931.1:64-14896 GCA_903981925.1 Ostrea lurida | reverse complement strand
ATTGTGAAAAGTACATTGCGTATGCCCTTAATAAAGAATATCCATACTAAATCTTATTAATTGAGAACTATATCCATGTTAACTTATGCATAATGAGGAATTCTATATGCATGGAAAGGCAAAGATAACGAACAGTGATAAATCTTGTAAGTCCCAAACAGAATACAAACACAAGAGTTGGGCAAACACGGACTCCTGTTCACCAGAGGTGGAAGCAGGTGCCTAGGAGGAGTAAGCGTCTTCTGTCGACCGGTCACACCCGCCTTGAGCCCATTGTTTTGATTGGGTAAAACGGAGTATCAATTTATCAAG
This sequence comes from Ostrea lurida, assembly GCA_903981925.1. Taxonomy (NCBI): domain Eukaryota; kingdom Metazoa; phylum Mollusca; class Bivalvia; order Ostreida; family Ostreidae; genus Ostrea; species Ostrea lurida. Next base: position 14,584 of record CAJDSM010023931.1, on the reverse strand, counting down.
AACGGCTTAACAATTGCAATTGAAACATGTCAGACAGCATTTGAACCATGACATGTTGTATTGGCAAACTAGATCGTTATAACAACCACAGAAGGACATGTAAGCTAAATTCAGCATATTGAATGAAATGTACCCAATCTAAATTCTGCATATATCATGAGGAATATCCTAGGTAAATTCTCTTTAATTAGGAATATCCAAGCTAAATTCGGCACAGTGAGATATACCCAAGCTAAATTATGTATAAGGTGGAATGTCCATGCTAAACTCTATCCTGCTATATTATATATAATGAAGAATCTATATCATGAAAAATACCCTAATTAAAGTTATAGCCCATCTTAATTCTAAATACAATCTATATTAAATTCTATAGAATGAAGAATGTCCCAGTAAAATTCTTTATCATGAGGAATATGCAAGCCAAATTCTACAAATGAGGAATATTTATCTAAACTATAAAAGTATGATACATATGCTATCTATACATTGGAGAATATGTAAGCTAAATTCTATAATCGGGAATTTCTTAGCTAAATTCTATCTATTAAGGAGGAATATATAAACTACAGTATTACTGTATATTACATGTATGATTTATTAAGGGCATACGCAATGTACATTTCACAAAATTTTTCTATCTCCAAAATGTGAAGACTTCCACATATTAATGATAAGTTACTGCAGACAACACAATCACATTTCTAACCCTCAGAATATTTGTGATGATGATGAAATATAATATACAACAACTGAGTGTTTTTTGTAGATGTATACGTACCAGGTGCATTGAATTTGCATTTTTCAAAGAGAGTATCTCAGAATTCAAGTGTGAATAATGGTGCAAATTACATTCTCATCCACTGTTATCTTTTCCAAAACCAGGAAATATAGCCTGATTTTTTTCTACAAAAGATATCTAAGGTACTATGATTTTTATAGTAAGAATAGTTCTATAAAAATATAACAGATAACGAACGTTGCGTATGACCTTAAAGACAACATATGGATATCTGTTCCAGCTTGTAATGTAAATATCCCTTTTTTAAACTTTTTTTTTTCTATGTGGTTTTGATAATATTTATGAAGGACAACAAAAAAATCAACGCTATGACTATTTCCAAAAAAGCTAAAGCGAGAAAAAAAAAATAATGAAAAGAGTGTACAGAGGACCATCCAGAAATGTCTCGTTAAAGGGGCATGTGTTTGGCAAAGGAGAGCAAGAAGGCATATCATTATAATCATACTAATTTTAGTAGTATTACTAATGATCATTGTATATATATATATAATACATATCTGACTATAGTAAGCCTAGTTGATGTCTTACATTTTAACTTCAAAATGACCACTTCATTTATCATTTTAGTTCAAGTGGTGTATATGATTTTCAGAGTAGCTGTGTCACACTGTTTTTGTAATTTGATTCGCACGCAAAAACAAGCTGCGATATACATGTATGTTAAAAGTCCAGCAGTTCCTGGGTCCTCATCAGGTCATGAATTTTCGTAAAATGATACGCCGAACAATGATGCGTATGACCGTTACACCGAGCGAGGCATGAAATGGTCATTGAATAATCTTAATTCTGGTAAGTATGGTACATTAAATATAGAAAAATTTAACCATTTACTTGAAAATATTTTTATACAACGCGAGGAATACTAGTTTAAAGCCAGCCGGAGTAAACAGTGCACTGTGACATACGTCATTTTTAGCGCGATGTTTTCTTTCAAACCAAAGGATTATAAACAACAATACTATGCAAACAAAATTAACCAATAAATTTAAATTGGCGAAAAAGTAAGCGTACGTAATATCGCATAGGATTTAAATTTATTGGAACTCATTAACTCGTTCATCTAACAAGACTGAAGACGCAGCATTCATAAGAGGATCATTAATATGGAGAGAGGGTGATCCCTATTGATTTTCAAGGTTAAGGGTCAAAGTCACTATCGCCTAAAAATCTTGTGAACAGAATAGAACACACAGTATTCATCTGAGGATCATGAAACCTTACTCAAATGTTGCCCATGGTAATAGGATAAGCCCTATTGATTTTCAAGGTCAGGGTCAAAAGTCAAGGGTCACTTGCCAAAAAACCCTGTTGTTGGGAGGTGATGGTCAGCTTGCGTTGCCTTGTTTTTTGTGTCTCATCCAGCACAAAGACCCCATAAGATATATTTTTATCCGGTTATTTACCTATAAGTTTGTATAATTCTCCGAAAATAAAGTGAATGCAATATATACATCTTAAACACCAGTCACAACTCTCCGGATAACGGTAGCAGACGTCTAACGGATAACTAAATTGTCAAACTCTCGTCTCCTTCCTTTGTGTTTCATGTCCATTTCTCTTTCAGCCATCGAGTTTCTTGTCCATGAAGTCCGCTCTATCCGATGAAATGTTTTGAGCATGTTCCAAACGGACACCAACGGACTATGTAGTCCGCTAAATGTAAAGTAGCTATGCGTTGCTGCGTTTTAATCGGAACTCCTGCGTTTCTTTTCCTGTACTTATTCACTTCGCATCTGAATTACCGTACCTATACTGGATTCCAAAACTTCAGAAAAACCCTTACAAAGATATAATGCTGGATCTAGTAAATGTTCCACCAAGCCCCTGACTTTACAACTCACGAAAATATTGACATCTGTCAAGGAGCACTTCAGACGTATTGTGAAATACATATGCCAGAAGTGGTAGAATAATGTGGATTTAAAACTCTAGAGAACTTCTAGTGATTTAAAATCAGATCCTTTCACATATCAACCAACATCAAACAGATTTTAAATTTACACGACCATCCGTCATATAATTAGACAGACTTTGGCAACATTATAGACAGTTGTTCTTTTATCTAGTGATTAGCAATTCAAAAATTATTTTGATAACTCCATCTGATTCTACCAAGTATGCTGATTGAATAATAAGCATGTGGAGTTTCATTGACAATATTTGCTAATTTAATGGCAAATAGGGATATAGATATAGAGATTCAGTGGCGATTGTGCTCCTATAAATTGTATAGACTTTTTTTATTTCTTTGAGCCAGAATAGTAAAAAGCGCCCCTTTCTAATGAGAAGAAATCTCTAGGGTTCCTTTAATTCGACTTTCGATATATTGACGAGTTTTATCTATAATAATATGATTTTCATTCATATGTCGATTTAATATATTAACGAACTAAATAAAGAAACACAGAGTTTCATGTTGTTCGTATTTGGATTTTTATTGAAATGACTTAACGGCAACTACTATTTACTTTGTGAAAACGGGACATTTCACACCAGCATTTCTCGTGATTTCCTATTTAATGTACAATATTCCATCATATGTGTGGTTTGTTTCAACTTATCGATCGCAAGAACTTGGTTCTGCGTTGATAGTTTTTTTAATCCGGGCAGGGCTACTCTAAGTTGTGGTTGCAGGGGTTTCAACAGTCACGTTTAAAAAGGCGCATTTTGTATCTATTGTGTTATAACAATTTAGTTTCCGTATGACTACCATTGAGTGAATGCTGCTGGTGTGTTTCATAGCTTGTTAAACCGTTTTTTTACAACTGATTTGACTTACGGATTATCGTTACCTGATCAAGACTAGGGTTCACGGGTGAGTGTGACCGGTAATAGGGGATGTTATCTCCTGTGTGTGTCAGGGGTCAGTGGTTTGCCAACTCTTTGTGTTTGGTATTTATTTGGACTTACGAGTTGATCTGTTTTATTTTGTTCTTTTACATCTTGTTAATAGTTCGGAGGACTTATCTGACTTTTTTTGCATGCTTGGGCAAGTAGGCTCTCGAACCTCTCAAGCTTTTAGATGGTTTATCCCAGTGGTGACATGCATTGATACGGTCTGCTTTTGACGACAGAGTCGAATGACAGAGGGCGGTGTGATGATTGTGCTCTTCCGTTCTACATGCATTCACAGTCTATAAGTGAGGACCAGACATTGTAGGACTTCCTATAGAAGGGACTAAAGTCGTGAAAAAGAAATATCCTACACGATTGTGATCGAACTAATAGCCTGTTGCGCGTTATTTAAACAGACCAAAAACTGAACCCGAACCATGGCGCAAGTACGATGCTTATTACTATGGTCACGATTGCGAACCAGAAGAGATTGTGATACAACAATCCGCACTAGGGTACCACTAGGGAATGCCGTGTGTGTTGTAGAGCCTGAACCTCTGTTTATGAGATTTGATTACTCTCAGTGGTCGTACAGGATAGGAGAACGTAACACTTGGTGCAAATACATAAAGGTTGCTAGGCTACTTAGAAGTACACACGAGTCTATTATTATAAAAGTTACGGTTTATTCCACAGGCTCATAGTAAATCATGATCTAGATTGTAGTCAAGTATAAGGGGACAGTTTTACCCTTCATGAGTTCCTACTTGATTACGCGGATGAGATCAGCATAGTCGGCTCGCAAAAGAAGCGAAGTGCGTATATTTGGGTGCATTTGGATTCTTGTAAGGTCAGCCACCCAAAATGGTTTACTGGTGTATATAAAAAGACAGATGTTAATGTTTATATGCGGTAATGGAAATTTGATAAAAGATTAAGGCATGGAAAAGAATGCAGGTCATGTGGCTTGATTACGCCTTACTCAACTCACAGTTTCAAAATGATTTATGATACATCACGGTGTTTCTACGTTGCGTCAATTAAGTTATAATGTTATTTTTCATCATCGGTAATCGAACTTGCGATAAATTAACATTAAAATCGTGTCACCTCACATGTTAATTGATTGTTATCGTATTTTCAAATGACGTCTGTAGAGGAACACTACTATTGGCATATATGGATATGGAGCAAAGTGGTTAATCTTTACGGAGTACTAAGGCAGAACGTAGAAATCAGTGTGTGAAAATTGTTCGTTCATATTTATAAAGTTCTAGCGTTAATAAATTGCAGTTTTTTAAAAGTAGTCATCCATGTACACGTTTCATCTCAGTGAATTGATATGGATGCCACATGTGATTGTCTGGACATTAGCCTATTGTGGCAAAGAATGAATATAAGAAGTATTTGAAAATGATTCTAATAATTCTAAAATCAATTATTTGATATGCATTTCAATTTTTATCATGATGATATACAGAGAAATATGTTCCTCCCATTGGCAACTGAAATCTAGTGAACTTCTCAGAATCTGTACAGTATTCATGTTAACATATACACTGAGACTTGTGGTTATTGGTCATTTCTTTGGGTCCTATGTTGATCACTTGGTCTTGCAGACAGAAACTAAAGGGAAGATGGGAGTCTGGAGCGTGCAACATCCTGCAGGTAAATTTACTGAACGGTTTTGATGTCACACGGTTTTCAACCATCTTTTGCGTCTGTGGTGTGCACAACCTATAGGAGTTACTGACATGAGTTTTATGTTACAGGGGGAGTTTCAAAAATCTCTCAAGTCAGCAATTTTGCAAATTCTTTGGTTGTTATATAGATATATTCCAATAAATTGTCTTAGGTTGAAAATTACACATAATATGTTTTTCACTATGTTTACTGATCAAACTTAAATAGGATCAACAGGGTGCCACTAGTCGACAGGGGGTGTTTTACTCTTGAGATCTCTTACTCTCCATAAGCTGATCTCACTTAGGTCCAGGGTCGTGGTGTTGTCCTATTTAAAATTTTGTATTCGTATTTGAGATTGATTATTGTACGTTCTGTCCATATAAGAAGTTCACTATGACTGGTATAGAGCGCGGTATTTATTGCTATAGCGCACAGAACAATGGCATTGACGAGGTGGGAATTTGCGATTGTAGAGCCTAGGTAAGTAACTAGAGGTTCGCACAAGTCGACCAATTTCTTTTCTGCACAACAACATAGAATTCTGAATATGGAACCGAATGGAAGTGAGATCCGAATGCAAAGCGAGACGGAACAATGCAAGCAGACCGGGGACAATCATAGGAGCCGGAAAATAAAGCGAGACCACATCTATAAGTGGCAAGAAAATAGAACCACATTGTAGACTATCTCGATAAATAGAGACTATCTAGATACGCATGTAGCTCGTAATTTTGGAGTGAGTTGAAATCCTGTTCAGCAACGTAGATGATGTTAAGTTGTATTTTTCAGCTTGATCCTTGATGAATTGTGGTTTAAAAATTATGCAAGCGAAACAAAATGTTATTTTTGTTCCTCGATTCAATGTCGGTAATTGTTAGATTTTCTCCACTTAGGGTGGATTGTAGGCTATCTTATTGGCAGCTTATTTTTATATTCATACGAAGGAATTTGTATCAAACTGTTATGGGATAAAAAAAAAACTTGTCGTGTCTTCAACCTTACATTAGGTATTAGACGATGTCTTATAATTAACAATCAACTTTTCCAATTATGGTCATTTGTTATATATCCTAAAAGTCGAAATAAAGGACACCACAAGAATCTGACAGACTGCTTTCATATTTGGTATTTTACTTAATATTGACTAATGGCACTGACAACGTATTTAATAGTCGCTTAGTATCGCGATTTCCAGATAACGCTGATCTTATTGGAACAAGCTCTGTCGTATTCTGAATGAGAGAATCCTCGTGTAAGAAGACATATCAATCGTTATTCGTAAGGTGATAGGATTGTGGATAGTTTGTCTACCCAAATAATGGAAGTTGCGATGGAGAAAGCTCGATAAGCTATTGTGTACTGTCGTCTTCGTTAGTTCATAATTGGTTTCAGGATTGTTAGTTGTGCCGATATAAGTGGTGATGTTCCTCATTCAATAGTATTGAAGATCTCATAGTACGTAAGTCAGAAAAAATAGAGAAGACTACGTGCTATTGTACCTTGTTATTTTTAGTTCGTTGGATGAATTTGGAATCTGAGCATATGGAAGTTGTGAAATATCATTGATTGTTATCGTATAGCTTATATAAGTCACATTCGAGTCTATATCAGTCGTAAGTTGGTATCATTTAAATGAGCCAAGTTCGTCGCTCAGGATGTTCTCTTTTCTAGATTTGTCCGTGTAGATAGTGTGATGAATTACTTGTCCCCTCAAATAAGAATTAAGTAAGCAAGAGTATAGTGGTCAGTGCCGTATCTTTAGGGATGGGTGCTACTCATTTAGTGGAGTCTTCCAAGTTTGGATTATAGGTACACTGATATACTAGATATTGGGAGACACTGATATGCTTGAAAAGCTAAAGAAAGAATATATATGTTACCATGAATATGAGGATAAACTCCATGTCGCACTTGCTTATACTATCAACTCAGAGTACTTGTTTGTCAGGAATCGTAGTGGATGAATTTAATCAAAACTCCATTTTTTGATTGGTGTCTAAAGTGCTAGCTAGAGATCCAAAGAAGATATTTCCTTTTTTCACATTTAATGTGTTATAGAAGCTAAGCTTGTTTTTTAATATACTGTTACAGAAGCCTTAGTCCTTCTTGATTTTTTATGAGATCGGATCGTCAGATTATCTGGCTTCGTATGAAGTGTTTTGAAAAGTCAAGTAATTTATAGTCTGCTTATCAGATTTGATATAGTTCTATAGATGAAAGGTTCTGGTGATTCTCAACTATTCACATGAGGAGAATTCGAATAATAATGATGATACTTTATACTATGCAATTGACACTCTACATATTGATTTCACGCTATCTGGCATTTCGGGATGTAACAGTTATTACAATAACTTACGTAAGTTGCTTCTTGACTGGCTAGTTCATCGCTCATTTTCTTGGCAGGTATGTCACACAACAAGTTTTTAAACGGATAGGTGGAACATTTTATCTAATATCAAGCGAAGTTGGATTCTAATCTGGTATGTAAGGGTTTATATGAAGTTTTGGAATCCAGAGTCATACGGATACGGCTTGCATATATTTCTCTGTTTTCGCGTCCTATTGGATGGAGATATTAAACTAGTGTTAAACTGAGCATAGATTTTTTTGAACAGAAATATTCGCTCTTTTTCTCGAAAGGGCATTTGGACTGCTAAAGATTACTAGATTGAAAGCTCTAGTGGCACAGTTTGAATATCAAGTTCCGTTTTACAATGGCTAAGGATTGTTAAGTGTACTCTCGAGTATTTATCCCTTGGACTAAAGACTAATAATTGTTCAAGCATTATGTCAGCTGGGAGACTCAGGGTAATATGTCCTCTACTTTGTAACATTCTAATTCTTGATCACTTCTCGTGCTTTTTCGCAAACACAGAAGGATAAAAAATGGTACGATGACCTTTTTAAGGCAGTACAGTGATCTGTCTAATTTAGCGGGTATCTGCTTTCATATATGCTTATTGGTATTATGGCTGCTTCTTAATCCTCAATTGTCTGATTTAGTCGGTTTTGCTCTATGCATAGTTGCTTTTCCTTCGTCGCCTGATTCTTGTCCCGCACTCTGCAGCTCTATATAATCTCGTGCGACAGATTCATAATGGACCAGAATCGATAGTTCCTGAATTAAATTGACGCCGAGGTTTCCATTTGAAATTCAGTTCGTGATCGTTAATTTGTGTAAATGTTAGAGCTCGGGAATAACGATTATGATTGCCGTTACGTCTTTCATAGGACTCTCTACTCAAGTTTACATCATCCGTGTGATAATCACATAGATATCCGGCTGGACTGGCTAGTTAGATAAGAAGGAAAAGGAATCTCAGTACATAGCAAATGTTGGGTGAGGAATATAATAAGTATCCAGTTTTATACACGGTATGATCTCAATGAATCCTAGCATGTAGACGATAGTTTTGCTATGTTAGTATAATACGCTTGGATGCACTCGTGGATACGTATATTCTAAATAACGAAATACCTTGATAGAGAAAATACTTAGGGATAGGAAGTATAAATTGACAAGGTACCTGCTCAGGAATACATAGAGAGGCTTGGAGATCAATGTGTTGACTTAGGAATGTGAAGCTAAGAGAAGACTATCGTTGCTTAATTGTTTACGGCATCGATGGATTAAGTCACCTCTTGTCATCGTTAGTATTGAGGCATCAGCTAGTGGAATCGACTGAGCAATGATTCTGGATAGGAGTGTTATTTGAATACTCGCGGTAATCCCGATGGTGGTTGAAAGAGCCCTGTGAAATAGGGCAAATTGTATTCCAGTATATATTCATATCAGGAACCTGTCACTATATTACTGGTGTGGTGGTTGAAATAATTGGCGCTAAGTTTGGATTAGAGTTCTTTTTTGAAATCTCTATAAAAGCAAATTTCGTATAGTATCACTGACTCTTCGATAGGTTATGAAAGAGTATAGTTTTATTGTGCGAGTATAGACTGAATGTGCGAGTATCCTAGTTAAGCTTGGTTGACGTTATAGTGCAAACAGGTGAGTAGAAAATAAGTGATGCTCTTGTACTTGCTGTGGGTTGTTGCCAACGTCTTTGGACAGAATAGTGCGAACGGGATTTGAATCATGGGACTTTGGATAAATATACCGGCTTGTTGTGCATATTGGATAAAGTCTACTCTCCAGTATTCATGATTTCTCGTTATTTCTCCAACTCTGTGTTGACGCTCAGAAAATTGTTGTGCTCCGTCATCATATAGAATGTTGCCTGATATTTACTCTCCCTTTAATTTTTGCTTGTATCCTCAGTTATAAGGAAACATCGGTGTTATCTCTAAGTGGTGAACTTCCATAGATCTGTAATCACTCGCAAATAGGTATAACACGAAATGTGGTCGCCTCCTATGTTGTATCTATAACATGGTTTTATTTCAATGAGATGACCACATGAATCAGTTTCACCTAGTACTACACTGGAAGAGTGAAGATTGGACACTAGGATACCATATTTATTAGCTCGTATGTCAAGATGGGGTGAAGTCACTTTTGTAATATCCTTCACTGTTTATTCATAATGAAACACCAACTAATGAAAAATATGGATAGAATTCCGTTACATAATAGGGGTGACTTCTTTAGAACCATCCATTACAATCCAAGACTTATTTAAATACTCCGTATACTTATTCTTCCAAATTTCTTGCCTTACGTGAAAATAGCTTCTAGAGTCGGTATACATTGCATATGTGGGCATCATAATTTTCTCATTATTACCCCATAGAAGAGATGGCACGTTGGATCGATGAGTGTTCAGCACGACTAACTTTGTATAAAAGTACTGACAAGTTAAGCGTTCACGCTTGCGGGATTTTAATCAAGAGACTATTATACTGTCACATTTCCAGATACAACAGTTGGTTTCTGGTATATTATATTGATCTGACGGATCTCTGTCCTTATATCGATGTTAGTTATTATCGTGGATAAAAGTGCTGGGACTGTAAGCATTATCTGGATTCCGCTACTATTATCTAAATTGCAATAGGTACGGTGTTTTCTTACAACGTCATTGAAATACGAAAAATCAATAATTTCAGTACTAATGCTTTAGTGTGATACCGAATTTGTTCTGGTTCTTTTTATTGCAGTTAGCATGAACGATCGATCTAAACGAAGGATATTGGCAAAAAAATGCAAATATTTTTTCTAGCTTTGTTCTTCGAATCATTGGTTCAAAACTCACTTGAATCAAGTTAATACGATTACGTACGGGTAGCATGTGACCTCATTATCATATTCTTCGTGATCTTGGCTTTTTTAGTATTTCGATGCCGGACGCGTTAACTCACGATTGCAAATCTCTCATGAGAATATGCACTTTTTTTATCTACTATTGTCATTATGCTTATTTAATTTAGTCCTCTTGATTTATTATAAACATCCAATTACACCTTGACTTATTACATAACTAACATATATCCAAATTTAGTGTTCTTTTATAGTACATCGCATATGGTTACAGTACTAATATACAATTTATCTTGCTTATATGAGCTATTCTATGCAAACAGATTAATGACTCAATTTATTATATTTTATAATAACTTTGTGTGTAATTTTGTAAAAATGTTACTTATCTACTTTCATGCTTAGTTTTTCCATCTTTATTTAGAAGAAGAAAAAGAGATAAAAAAATTTGCTATCCACAGCTGACTACTGTATCAACATTCGCACTTATTAACCTCTAAATATGCCTATTTGTATGTATATTTTGTGATCTTCATTTTAATGCCATGGTTCAGTTTTGTAGCGATGGCAGCATCAAATCTGCTATATCTATATACACACTGTACATTTAACTCCTTACCACGTAGACGTTCCTTTTTGACGTGGAATAGATTCACCTTGAGACACAGATTTGTGATTGTCTAGCCCACATACTTCCGAGTAAAAAACTTCTCTAACCGACTTCTTAGTTGTGGGTCACTGGGATCTTGAACACCACGCAAGTATTACTAACTTAGCTCTAGTATCATTCAACGGTGTAATATCAATCTGGTCCGCTTTTTAACCGTCTTCTCATGGTGTGGTACATATTTGTTTTGCCGTCTGGTTTATTAACAAAAAACGATCAAAGAGTGTTAACGACAAATCCATACCTTTTCCGTATCGCTGTCCGTTGATGGGGTATGCATTTTTTATCATTTAAAAGAAACCCTGTTAGCAGATATGTTATCACATTTTACTCAAGAAATAGGGTGTGTGATACTCATGTTTGTCAGCGACATCTGAGGAGAGTGTTTGGGTCGTACGTGCGCGACTGTCCTTAGGACCAGTACTCCAATCTTACTGGTCGCTTCTGTACATGGTTGAGGGGTGGGGGTATCATGTTGTCGTCATAAGCAGTGTGTTCCAGTGAGGCCGCAGTGGAGCTTCCCTTGTTCGGTAGTCATCTAACATGCTTTGCGCTACAGGTTATTACACGGCAGAATATACCTTTTGGGTACAAGGCTGTCCTCAATGTTCAGCTTCGTTCTTCCACGAATCTTTCCCACTGACTGTTACCAGGCTCCGTGAGCTTTATCCACGCAGTAGGCGTTTTGGATCATGTGCTATACGGTCAAGTTCACCAACTGCTGAATCTAATAAACATTAAAACACAGCAGATCCTTTGAAAACTCTGATATTGAAACAGGATTTCATAGTCATGCCAATACTTGTCACCTCTTGAGAACACGGCCGCACCGACAATGGCTGGCAGTGAAGCCTCTTCCATTGTCTTTACTTGGTCTTAACTTCCCGTGCACCACTAGTCTTGCTCCGGTCCCGGCGCATCCGTGTCCTAAAACACAAAAAAACGCTCGAATAGGATTCCATACAACGAGATTTTTCTACAATGCATTGGTAGTTACTTATTGCATCAAAACTTCAGATTCGCAAGAAAATTATTTAGACTGTCAAATAACGAGCTAGGTGGTTTCGATCACGCATAGGCGAATTGATATATATTTAGTTACTACTGTGCTTTATACGAAGTAAGGGATATTTTTGCACTTGTACTGTTTGGTTCTCTGTTGTCCGTGACCGGTTACAATATACGAGACATACTCCTATAAAAAATAAACTTGGCTATGTTTTATTATTGATTATTCTTAGAAAATATTTTGCTGTCGATGAAATGAAAAAACCTTTGCACGTGCAAAATACTTCACCAAGACCAGTTTGAAAATAATTGCATTAGAGTTTTCTTTCGTGAACCTACGTAATGTTGTAGGAAAAACCGTGATTGTAGCTAACCACTACGAATCGTCTCAGATAACCATATCAGTATTCGTGGGTCATCTGAAATACAACGTTTGTGATTCGATCGAGACTCACTCACCATTCGAATTCAATGTTACAAGACTGGGAAATAGACTAGATTCTCCACATACTGTTGATATTTGGAGACAGTCACAGTGAACTGGTGGCGAGTGTTAGATGACATACTTAGGAATACCGATTTTTGTTTGCTGATCTCGAAGTGTATATGTAAACTCTCTGTTTTTATAGGTCCAGTATTATCCCATCGCTCCAGATTGTCTGTTGAATTAATAATCTATGTCCACATGACAATAAAAATATAGTTCGCAGAAATATGCTGGAGTTCACCTGTTGGTACGTTAAATTCTGTGTATCAACATATTTGTTGTGTTGCGCTGTTTTTTCGGAGCAAGTAATTGCAACGTATAGATATATATGTCGTACGAATTAGGGAGGGGTTATGTAAAGGATGCAGCGTTCTTCTTGCTTTTTGATAGTACCGTCGTCAATTCGAAAATGTCGAATTAGGCACCGCTAGAGATTTCTTTTTTTTCATGTAGAACTTTTGATGATTCTGCCTCATAAGATATAAATAGGTCAGCTAATATGGAGTTCATTTGTGCCCACTGGAATTCCAACAGACTGATTGCCAGACTACAAAGATATTGTCAATGAGGACTCCAGCATTGTTTATTATCAACTTCAGAGTACTTGTGGTGAATCAGAGTGGAATTTATCAATAATTTTTTTGAATTGCTGTATCACTTAGATAAGAATAGTTCAACTGTCTATATGTTGCAAGTCGTTGTCTTTAATTTTATAGTGCGGAATGGTGTTGTAAAGTGTTGAAAGTGTGTTTGGATTGTTGATATTTGAAAGGTTTCTGGGATTAGACTTAGTCTAGGATAAGTATCTGGCGTCGGTTCTTATGTAAATGACACGATTACACATTTGCTTATTTACCAGACAATTTCGCGCTCTCGTATTACATAATCAGTGGGGTCGCATGGAAGTTGCTCTGTTTTCGTGCGATCGTTCTCATATCGACGGAATAACAGGCGCCTTGGTGAGCATCATAGTGCTCGAGCACTTAATCTGAGGCCGGGTCTTCAGGACACTATCTTGTGGCCTTAGTAGTCAGGCCATTGGTGCGAATCAGCGTACTGCGAGTGCCTCCGTAAATATCGTACCTCTGGGAACGAAACTTGCCGGCGTTCGCTTACCCACGCCAGCACCTAGCTCCTTTCATTACGGACTGGCACACATCAGAAGAGTATTTCGTGGCTCAGCTCTCTGCGCGAGCATCGCGAAGAGATTTGAAGTACGAAATGACGCTTGGGAAACGAACACACACGCGCTAGTATGTACTGTCATCGGTTGGAACAATTGACGCGAATATAGAACGCACGAGGCGACCGAAGGAGTTTTGAACCATTTAGTTATCGTTAGACGTCTTGCTACTGTTATCCTCGGGAGAGTCTGTGACTGTGTTTAAGATGTATATATTGGTTCCTATTATTTTTCGGGAAGAATTATCCATCTGTTTAACTGAGGGATAGTGAACTGAAGCTTCCGGCAGTGCTCGTTGTGTAGTGGGGTCTCTTCGTAGATAGTGAGTTAGGGCCGCCACAGATAGATGCTGTTAGAGCAGAGCCCTGTGTTAATCACGCACAACACAACTCATTGGGACTATTGTTGTCTCTGGTGTCTGACATTCGTTTTTGAGACCATCTGACCTGATCCTATTTGTGGCTGTATATGATTCCTAGAGTATTTCTGAGAGCGTTGGGTAGAGTGCGAGTTGTCCTGACTACTCCGCATATGTGTGTTTTATTTGTTCCGATTTGTTAAGGCGATGGTGCTTTGACCCTTCCCTTGAATCTAATCGGGATCACCCTCTCTCCATATTACTGAAATCCTTTAA
>CAJDSM010023930.1:0-14141 GCA_903981925.1 Ostrea lurida | reverse complement strand
AGGTTGTTAAGTGTGAACGCGTCGGTTTTATTGCACGTGCCGTTCCGAGGGAATTCTTGCACATTCGTATTCAATGAATTTCGAAAATAAATCTGTACCAAATTTACCATCGTGTTGATTGATGAAATTATTTTATTGAACTGTTTAAAATCATATACCTTTCAGTCGATAATCCGGACTTTAAAAAAAGGTACGTGTTACGAAAGATACACTCGTGTGTGATGTGTGGTACGTTTATTTCAATTGTTCACTTCCAAACTACGCAGAGAGAGAGAGTAGAGAGAGAGAAGAGAGAAGAGAGAGAGAGAGAGAAGAGCAGAAGAGAGAAGAGAGAGAGACGAGAGAGAGAGAGACGCGAGAGAGAGAGAGCACATTTACCCGCCGAGAGCAGGAGGATTGTTTGATTATGAGAGAGGAACATTTTACCAATGGAAGAGGATTGTTTTCTTTTTGTGTGTGAGGAGGAGAGAAAGGAAAACAATTCTTTAACCAGAAGAGAGAGAGAACCATCATTTACCAGATTAGACGAGGGATTGTTTGAGATAGAGAGAGAACATTTTGTTCGCGACGAACAGAGTGGATCTGTTTTTTACTGTAGGTTGTGAGGGAGAAGAGGAAAAAAACATTCTACCGGAGAGAGAACATATTTACCGCGGAGAAGAAAGGACTGCCTTTTGTAATTTTGTTGCGGGTTTTTTTGTTTTGTACTCACCGGTTACAAGCCTACAAATTATCCATGCATCCGCAATATGAACACCGTCCGAGTATAGATGAGGTATTCCCACCTCGGAAATAGTAGCCGCGTCGGCTAGATCAAAGCAAGAAGTAATTTATAACAAGGTTGGATACTTGTTGTCCTCCGTACATATGGGCTTGGACAGATTAAAAAATGATGAAATATAAACTGTGCAAAAATGAAAATTGTCAACTAATGCAGTCCTTGCTACCGACATGCCACATCGCCAACAAAGAGGAGACGAGTGAAAATTCCTGCCAGATGTGGAAAAAAAAAGAAAAAAAGATAAACCGAACCGTTATAACTGGACATGAATTTTGGATAATTTGTTTTTTTTTCTACATTAAGCGATTTAGTGCTTTTTAGATGCGATGTAACAGTAACAGATTAAAACATGATTTATCTAATTAAAGTAAATGAAAGGCTTACATTAAATGACAAACGTGATTTAATTAACTATTTTTAAATCAATAAAATAAGAACATATTGGTTGACTAGTATATAAAATATGCGATTCAGTTAATCCGGACGCTTCATTATCCGGGACGATTCTGCTGGGAACCAAAGTGTCCGCATTAACGAGGCTCCACTGATATACCAATTGAGGCCGTTCATTTACACACTGACATTGACTGCTGCTGTTCATCCTTCGTTTTCAAGATGACCATGAACATCTAGTAGCTATATATTTGAGATGCTGCGGTTGTGTCCGGAGGTGCGCTGATGAGACCAATCCGGGCAAGTGAAGACTATTCCCACAGGTTTGGCAGTAGTGGGTAGGCGCTGTACTGATAGCTCTAGCCTTGCGCGCTGTACGTTTCTGCTCGGCTCGATGAGACCTGTGTTTTTCTGCTCTATTGGCTTCTTCCGTGATGTGTTAGCGCGAGGATGGTCTGTCTGAGGCGGTATTCTCCCAGGTCTCGATGTTGATCTTAGTGAAGTCTTCAGGCTATCCTTAAAGCGCTTCCTCTGCCCTCCAACTTTGCGCTTGCCTTCACTGAGTTCGCCATAAAGGAGTTGTTTTTGTATGCGGCTGTCTGCGAGAGACCTGGCCTGCCCATCTCAGTTGGGCCTTACACATGGTTGTGATGACACTTGGCAAGTTGGCCCGCTTCAGAACCTCTGTGTCAGTGATTTTGTCCTGCCAGCGGATGTAAAGGAGGTTTCGAAGGCATTTGAGATGGAAGTGATTGAGAAGTTTTTCATGCCGTCTGTATGGTGTCCAGATCTCAGAGTCATTCAGGAGGGTGGTAAAGACTACTGCTTGGTAAACTTTCAGCTTTGTCTCCAGCTTGATTCCTCTCCTCTCCCAGACATTCTTCCGAAGTCTACCAAAGGCACTCCTTGCCTTTGCGATTCTATTGATTTCGGCATCGATGTTGGCATTGCGGGAGAGGGTGTTGCCAAGGTAGGTGAAAGTCTCAACTGGCTGGAGCAGCTGTCACTTCACCAGCATGCGAGGCTAGTGGTATTGGTTGCATGAGGTTGGCTGGAACATCAGTTCGGTCTTCTTGGTGCTTATGGTGAGACCGAAGTTGTCGCAGGCTGTGGAAAAGCTGTCCAACTCTGCTTGTATGTCTTGCTCATTACCAGCATCAAGTGCGCAGGCATCCGCGAAAAGGAAGTTCCTGAGAACGGTCTCCTTCACTTTTGAGACAGCCTGCAGACGTCTGAGGTGAAACAGCTTTCCATATATCCTGAATTTGATGTTGATGCCAGGCTCATTGTCTCTGAAGGCGTCGGACAGCATTGCTGAAAACATCATGCTGAAGAGTGTTTGGGCTAGGACACATCCTTGTTTGAACCCGCTTGTCACCGGCAAACTTTGGAAGGTTCACCATCATCCAGGACTCGGGCCATCATGGAACTGGTGGACCATAGCAATGAACCTATTTGGGGGCAGCCATACTTTTTCATGATTTTTCAGAGTCCATCACGACTGACTGTATCAGAGGCCTTGGTCAGGTCTACGAAGGTTGTGTAGAGATCACAACGCTATTCCACGCACTTTTCCTGTAGCTGGCGGGCGGCGAATATAATGTCTGTAGTCCCTCGATCTGCGCGGAAGCCACATAGACTTTCAAGGAGGTGACCCTGCTAAAGATGCTTCAGCAAGCAATTAAGACCAGACACGGGCAATGATTTTGCCTGCTACTTTGAACAGGAGGGATATTCTCTCGGTGATGTCACAGGACTGGCGAATTCCTTTGCGCTTGCTAAATGTGAACAATCGTGGCATCTCTGAATCTCTTGCGGTAGTTGTTGCTCCTCGATTCCACATGACACTTAAAAGACCCTGTCAGTTGATGCAGATGGGTTCGCAGCCCTTTCTTGTAAGATTCTCAGCAGGGGATGGCGCAGGGCCGGGAGCCTTTTCCACTGTCATCTGCTTGGTAGCTTTGCTGACTTTCTCTCTTTAGAGGGAGGTGTATCTTGTTTGTCTCGAATCCAGCCGTTTGCCACCGGACTTTACTACGGATTACTCTGTTTACCTAATCAAGATACCTATATACATGTAGAGGGCTCACGGCGGACGTGACCAGTCGAAAGTGGATACTCACTCCTCCTGTGAAATTGACCCCACCTTTGGTATATCTATGGGCCCGTGTTTGCTTATCTCTCAATTTGTATTCCATAATTATAGGATTTATGATTCAGGATTTATTTCGTTATCTGCACCTTTTCTGAGAAATCAGTACACCTTTCAATACATGTCGAGTTTGAGTATAGAAACCGTGATTTAAGAAATCATATCATTCTTTGATTCTTTAACAACAAACATGAAAACGTACATGTGAAAGTTGTAGCTTGTGATGAAGTGTGACTTGATGTAACCTTGCTGTAAATGTTGCTTGTCTTTAAAATTCACCTGATTAGCTTTACAATTGCTACATTGAATAACTTAATAATCTGAATAGCATACATCATGCCTAACAAACCGAAATTGAAATACATGTATTTAAAAATTTTCTGCATACGCGAAGCAAAATATCAAGAACAGAAAGCATTAAATCCATGCCCTACATCCAAATTTTAAATAACAGTTGGAATGACAATTAATTTTAGTAATTGTGGATTCCAGCGTCGGGCGCACACCCTCCCTTTCATTTCTTTTATAAAACTATATCCAAAAACACAAAATATACTTTTTATTTCGTCAAAGCTCGGTAGTTTATGGCGCTCTGTACCATGGGCTGCCATCACGCTTCGCCCTGGACCCACCGGAGAAATCAAAGCCGCCTCAAGCCGTTTACTGCCCCCCCCCCCCAATTTTCGGGATCCGCTACTGGGATACATCGTGAAAATTTTCTGCAACTTCGACCAGACATGATTCGGTATGAATATATCTGCATAATGCTATGGATAGTGAAGCAGTGTTGTGCATATTTATGCTTCTACTTTCGATCATCCATATTCTGTTTAGCCATACGTAAGTAAATTACAATATTTTTTCTAGATAGTTGGTCGTCGTGGCTAATTGGGCAGGCAGCTTGAATTGCAACTGGGGGACTTTGATCCCAACACTACGTTACAGTTCAGGCCTACTACTTTGATGTAAGCAAGCCATCACTAACTCGAGTTGTATTGTATGTTAACAAAATGGCGGCACCGGGAAGGTTACTTCTGTTAAAGGGCAAGCTAATTGGAAATAACTTTTCAGCTAATCCAATAACTTTTCAGCTAATCCACCCCGTGGGGATCCGGGTTAGGATAGGTCCTCAGCATCCCCTTGCGTGTCGTAAGAGGCGACTGAATGGGGCGGTCATTCGGATGAGACCGGAAAAACCGAGGTCCCGTGTCACAGCAGGTGTGGCACGATAAAGATCCCTCCCTGCTCAAAGGCCCCGAGTGCCGAGCATAAACCTAAATTTTGCAGCCCTTCACCGGCATTGGTGACCTCTCCATATGAGTGAAATATTCTCAGTGGGACGTAAAACAATAAATAATCAATAAATAATTCAGCTAATCCCGTAAGGACTCTTTTTCTTCAACAATGCACCATAAAAACTAGAAAGAGTATAGATACCACATTGCCAGTTTTTCTATTACACAATAATCTATCTATGATGTTGTGTTATAGAAACGTGCTGTGTAAACGAAACGGTTTCGGGGATTTCCATAAGGTGAATAAAAATGAAGCGGCATTGCAAGTAGACGTTATTTTTGTCACGGATGGTGATACTATCCGAGCATACATTTCCGCAAAATTTATTATTGATCCGCGGAAGGTAAAAACATCGAGACTCTGGCATGCGAGAAGACAACATCTAGAGAGACAATGGACAGGTCGAACTGCATTGTAAAATACCGTCAAAAGCGTTGTAAGCACGTTTGAGGTCAGATGAAGAGTTACTCCCTCTTCTTTCCTCTATAGATTCTCTACCTTCATTAGCCAAGATCAATGTGGACGAACATCGTGATTTACAAGTATAAAATGGCGAAGTAACAAATCGCCTAATCGTCAATCATGTCCAAAAAATATATACAAAGATCGAGTGTACCGGCAACACGGACCTCTGACAAAAAGCGGGAAGGTAGGATCAGGGTGCCATGGAGGAGTAAGATTTCTCTGCTGACGGTTTCACACCCGCCGTGAGCCCGTTAGTCGAAACAAAGGTGAAACGGGTACCCGTCGTACAATATCTTAGTTAGGAAAATGACAGTCTAAACAAACAGGTATGAACAAATTAGTCAACATGATGCTTAGTGGAAATTTGTGAATCGCAAACAAGGTCTTATAGCGACCGTGAAATTTGCCAAATGATGACTTTAAGGACGATTCGTTATAACCGATTGCAACATCATACTTAGTGCCTCGCTTAAAAAGTCCTTCATACGCATGGGATTGCCCTGCTATCGAAATTAACTAGAGACGATACACACATAGCAGTGAATAGAGTACATTGACTACATAGAAAAGGAAAGTTACGATTTGCCAAACGCAAAGTCATCACGTTATCATATAGTAGTGTCCAGCTGCCATTAGAGTCATTTAAGTAAAATATCCAAATATGGAATGCAGGTTCGTCAAGATTCTGTGGTGTCCTTTATTCGGATTCGGTAGGTATATCAAATGACAAATGTTTGGAAAATTATGATTGTTAAATTGATAAGGACTCGCTGTATAACCTATATGTAAGGTGAAGGACACACAATTTTTTGTTTTATCCCATAACAGTTTGAACAAATCTTGCTTCGTAGAATATAAAAAATAAAAATAAGTCTGCCAATAAGATAGTTCCTACAATTCACCCTAAGTGGGAGAAAATCTAACAATTATCCTGACATTGAATTCGAGGAACAAAAATAACATTTTGTTTCGCCTTTGCATTCAATTTTTAACCAAATCATCAAGGGATCAAGCTGAAAATAATAGCAACTAACATCATCTACGTTGCTTGAACAGGATTTCAACTCACTCCAAAATTACGAGCTACATGTATCTAGATTAGTCTCTATTTATCGTAGGTCTACAATGTGGTTGCTATTTTCTGCACTTAGTAGATGTTGGTCTCGCTTTGATTGTTCCGGGCTCGCTATGATTGTCCCGGTCTTGCTTTGCATTGTTCCGGTCTCGCTTTGCATTATTTCGGTCTCACTTCGCATCGTTCCATATTCAGAATTCGTATTGTTTGTGCAGGAAAAGAAATTGGTCGACCTTTCGAATTCAAGGTTTAGGCTCACAAAACATGGCAGCCATTGTGTTCGCATTGCATTGATGAAATACCGGTCTTTACAGGATGAAAAGATGAAGATAACGTACAATAATCAATCTCAAATAACGAATACAAAATTTAAAATAGGACAAACACGGACCCTGGACCTAAGGTGGGATCAGGTGCTTAGGAAGAGTAAGAGAGAGTAAGCACCCCCTGTCGACTAGTGGCACCCGCTGTGATCCCTATTTAATTTGATCAGGTAAACATAGTGAAAACATAATTGGTATGAATTTTTCAGACCTAATGACAGATTGTATTGGTAAATTATATCGTTATAACAACCAAAGAATTTGCAAAATGCTGACTTTATGAGAGATTATTGAAACTCCTGTAACATAAACTCATTTGTCAGTAACTTGCCTATAGGTTGTTGCACACCACAGACGGCAAAGAGATGGTTGAAAACCGTGTGACATCAACCGTTTGTCAGTAATTTACCTGCAGGATGTTGCACGCTCCAGACGTCCCGATCTTCCCTTTAGTTTTCTGTCTGCTAAGAACAAGTGATTCAAATGGACCCAAAGAAATGACAATGGAAACCACAAGTGCGCATTGTATATGGTTTTCAATGAGATACTGTACAAGATTCTGACGTAAGTGCACTAGATTTTCAGTTCCAGATGGGGAAGCACATTATTTTTCTTTGTTATATCATGATAAAAATTGAAATGCTATCAAATATTGATTCTTAAGATATATTAAGAATCATTTTCAATACTTCTTATATTCATTCTTTGCCATTAATAGCTAATGTCCAGTACAATTGACTATGTGGGCATCCATATTCATATTCCACTGGAGATGACGTGTTACATGTATTGACGTACTTTTAAAAACTGCAATTATTAACGCTCAGAACTTTATAAATATGAACTGAACAATTTCACAATCCTGATTTCTACGTTCTGTCCTTAGTTACTTCGGTAAATGATTTAACCACTTTGCTCATATCCATATATGCCAATAGTAGGTGTTCTCTTACATACGTCATTGAAATACGAACAATCAATTAGACATGTGAGGTGAACACGATTTAATGTTTATTTTCTCCAAGTTCATTACCGAGATGCAAAAATAAACTTATATTACATGGTAATTACGCAACGTAGAACCGTGATGTGATCATAAATCATTTTGACAACTGTTGAGAATTCTAAGGGCGTAATCAAGCAACATGACCTGCTTTCTCTTTCTGCTTTAATCTTCTTTATTTTCATTCCATATATATACATATACAATTTCTGTTTCTTTTATAGTACACCAGTAAACATTTTTGTTTGGCTACTTAAGAAAAGCACCATAAAATATACGCTTGTTTACCATAGCCTTTCACACAGTAAAAAAGGGTTAAAACGTCCTTGAATGTTACATTTATCATGATTTACTATACTGTGGGGATAAAATAATAAAATATTTAACTGTGTTTTTTCTTTGTAAAGTAGATGACCATTACCACTGGTCCTCTGATTTTTTTGTTAAAGTGCAACTTTGATGATGCATCCAAGTAAGTTCTTAAAGATGTGCAGGTAAAATATCAAATAAAAAAAATAAAACAGGGGTCAGGGAACTGCCCCCAGATTCCCTAGTGGTACCAGGGTAACAATCTGGTCCCAAGATTTTTAACTTGATTCATGGTTGTTATTTTTGGTCTGGTTTAAATAAAGAGCAGACACACACATCATTCGAAAGTAGATATATCTTTTCAGACTTGATGTCTCCAAAAGGAAGGTCTACACATGGGAAGGGTAAATGCAGGGCACGAGCAAAGACTACAAGATTCCACATCCTCCCTCCGTCATTGACAATACTGGGGAAGGACAGATCGCCGTCCAATATTCACAAGAAGAAACCCAGTCTGAAGCTTGAGAGGTTCCCGAAGACTCTAATTGTCGAAGGCATACACGAAAGTCAGAGAGTCCCCAAGAGGGACACAGCTAAGGCTAGGGTTACCTCTAGGGCTAGCCCACAGCTAGGGTTAAGATGCAAAGTGATTAAGTAGAGGAAAAGAAACGCAGGAGTTCCGATTAAAACGCCACAACGCATATCTATCGTACATTAAGCGTACTACACAGTCTGGTGGTTTCCGTTTTGAATATGCTCAAAACTTGTCATCGGACAGAGCGGACTTCACGGACAAGAAACTCAATGGCTGAAAGAGAAACGGACATGAAACGCACAGGAAGGAGACGAGCGGATTGACTTGTTATCCGTTAGACGTCTGTTATCGTTATACGGCGAGTTGTGATTGGTGTTTAAGATTACATTCACTTTATTTTTTGGAGAATTATACAAGATTCTATGTATAAACAACCAGATAAAACATATCTTATGGGGTCTTTGTGCAGGATGAGACACAAAAAAACAAGGCAACGCAAGCTGATCATCCCCTCCCAACAGGATTTTTTGGCAAATGACCATTGACTTTTGACCCTGACCTTGAAAATCAATAGGGCTTATCCTATCACCACAGGCGTCATTTGAGGGTTTGATGACCCTCAGATAAACGCTGTGTGTTCTATTCTGTTCACAAGATTTTTAGGCGAAAGTGACTTTGACCCTTAACCTTGAAAATCAATAGGGTTCACCGTCTCTCCATAGGCAATATCTTGGGAAGGTTTAATGATCCTCTGATGAATGCTGTGTCTTCAATCTTGTTAGATGAAGTAGTTTATGAGTTTTTAAATCCTATGCGATATTACGTACGCTTACTTTTTAGCCAATTTAGATTCATTGGTTAATATTGTTTATCTAGCTGTCTTTTAGATTGCAAAACGGATGTATACTTGTTGTTTATAATCTTTTGGTTTGAAAGAAAACATTGCGCTAAATGTGCCGTACGTGACAATGCACTATTTACGCCGGCTAGCTTTATAATGAAAAGGCAAATCATAGTTATCCTCATCCATTTGATTGTTACTGCCTAGGCATTTTGCGCATGGGGAATTTCATGAACAAATTTGTATTTTAATGTATTTATATATCTAATGTACCATACTTACCTGAATTAAGATTATTCAATGACCATTTCATGCTTTTCTCGGTCTAACGCTCATACGTATCCATATTAAGCATCATTGTTCGGCGTATCATTTTACAAAAATTGATGACCTGATGAGGACCCGGGAACTACTGGATTTTCAACATATATCGCAGCTTGTTTTTGCGTGCGAATCAAATTTAAAAAACAGCGCGACACAGCTACTCTGAAAATCACATATACCAATGGAAGTAAAATGATAAATTAAGTGGTCATTTTTTATTTAAAATATATGACATCAACTAGGTTTACGATAGTCAGATATCTATATACAATGGTCAATAGTAATATCAAAATTAGTATGATTATAATGATGTGACTTCTTGCTCTCCTTTGCCAAACACATGTCCCTTTAACGGAACATTTCTGGATGGTCCTCTGTACACTCTTTTGAGTTTTGTTCTCGCTTTAGCTCTTTTGGGAAATAAGGGAATAGTCATAACATTTCGTGTCCTTCATAATGATTATAAAAACCAAATAGAGAAACGCTTATGTAGTATTTGTACAAAGTAATTGTAATCGGGTTCGAGATACTATATATTTTGTTTAGAAATTAATAATGGAACACACGACACGTGGTGTTAGCATCTATTCGATTGCCCGGCCTGGAAAATATTACACTGGCGACGAGGTGGTGACGATCTTGTTAAATTCGATGCGGACATTGTGAAGTACTTGGAGCTTGAACAGAAAGGCACTCATCGGTAAGCTCGGGGAATTTCAGGAGGACAAAGAGGCATTCATAGATTATGTTGAAAGTATGGAGCAATTCTTCGTGGTAAATGAGGTGAATAACGAGAAGAAAGTAGCTGTGTTTCTCTCAGAAGCAGGGCCTGCAACTTGTGGAATTTTAAAAAACCTGGTACGGCCTGCACTACCCAAAGACAAGACATTTCAGGAGATTGTTGAGGCGTTGAAAAACTACTACTTGCCAAAGCCTTTAGTGATTTCAGAACGGTTCAAGTTCAATAAAAGGAACCAGAGAGAAGGCGAAACAATAAACGAGGATGAAATTATCCTCGTTCTGTGAATTTGGTGATGTTTAGAAAGAGGCTCTCAGAGACAGGTTAAGGTTTGTGGATTGAAATCAGAGGCAATTCAGAAAAAAAACTATTGTCCGAAAGAGACTTTGACGGGGCAGTGAGATTAGCAACCGCATTGGAAACTGCCGAGAAGGACACTCTGACGTTTGCTGGGAACGCTGAGTCGGTACACTACATGAAATCAGGGCCCAAGTCTATATCTCCAAGTCGGAGAGGAAACGCACCTTCTACTGGCAACCAAAAAACATGTTTTCGATGATGAAGAAAGCATAATCCTGATACATGTAAAATGAAACACACTTCAAATGCTTTAAATGTGGAGTCACTGGGCATTTGGCGAAGAAGTTATCACAGCCATCAGCACCGACAAAACGGGTTGATAAACCTACTTACTGTGTACAGCAGGAGTCGAATTTGGATGATGAAGAAGAGGCGTCCATTTATTAGTCCCCTACCGACGAAGTCGAAGGGGACTTTAGGTTTGCACTCTGTCCGTCTGTCTGTCCGTCAATCCGGTAAATCAGTTTTCCGCACTTTTTTTTCTCACTGCTTGCAGATATTCATTTGATATTTGGTACATTGCTTTGCCATACCATGTTACAGATCAAGTTCGAGTTTGGTTTTGATCGATCCATATTTCATTGAGTTATGGCCCTTGGACTTAAAAAATTTCATAAATTATCAGTTTTCCGCACTTTTTTCTCACTGCTTGCAGATATTCATTTAATATTTGGTACATTGCTTTGCCATACCAAGATACAGATCAAGTTTGAGTTTGGTTTACATCGCTTCATTTTTCACTGAGTTATGGTCCTTGTCCTATCCTGGCTTTACCATAAATATGATATAGCCTACATAATGCAATTATAATATTGTTGCAGTCCAATAATTTTTGTAATCGGTAGGGGACTATGTATTGCTATGCAATACTCTCGGAATGCTTGTTCAGTATACAGCACCAAAACAGAGGACCGAGAGAAAAAATACTCGATCTCACTCAACCTTAATGGCTCACCAGTAGAATTTCAGCTAGATACAGGTAGTGCTCGGACGATCATTAATGAAAGTACTTAAATAAAAGTGTATTGTCGAATTGCGGGCTCATGGAATCATCCACACTGTTGAAATCGTACACTAAGGAAGAACTAGTAATCCCTTTAGTAGGAGAGTGTTGTGTCAGAGTGGAGTATGGTGGACAAAACATACCAAAGTTACCTGTGTTGGTGGTAAAGGGAGACCAGTCGTGTTTACTGGGAAGAGACTGGTTATCTAAAATTCGATTCGATTGGAAAGCAACCTTTCATGTGACTAAAGATAGAATCGATTCCTTGAAGAAGGAATTTGAAGACTTATTTGAGGAAAACCAGAACCCTATCCGTCACTTTAAGGCTGGCATCAGGCTCAAAGAAGAATGTGCGTCTGTATTCTGTAAGGCTAGACCCATGCCTATGCTCTAAAAACCAAAGTTAAAGAGGAGCTGGGAAAGCTTCAAGAAAAGGGAGTGATTTACTCGGTAAAGCACAGTGATTGGGCGGCTCCCATAATTGTTTAACCAAAGGCTGATCAATCAGTGCGCATATATGGGTATTACAAAATGACAGTAGTAATGTACCACTATCACCTGCTTATGGTGTGTATGTCTCCCAGTTGATTCAATACGCAAGAGCATGCCATGCATATGAGGACTTTCTAAAGCGAGGCCAACTACTAACAAAAAAGTTGATGTTGCAGGGTTATAACGAATCTCATTTAAAGTCATCATTTCGCAAATTCTACGGTCGCTATAATGACCTTTGCGATTACAAATTATCACTAAGTCATATGTTGACTGATTTGTTTCATACCCTTTGTTAGACTGTCATTTTCCTTCTAGTTTTTACGAAGGATAATCCTGTTTGCTTTATTTCGACTACGGGCTCACGGCGAGTGTGACCGGTCAGCAGAGGATGCTTACTCATCTATGGCACCTGATCCTGCCTTTGCTTTTGTCGGAGATCCGTGTTGCCCTACACTCGACTTTGTATATCTGCTTTTTGGGACTATGATTACGTTTAACACATTGTTTACTTCGCCAATTTATATTATTGAAGATGGTACAGAAAGGCCTATTGCTTTTGCAGCAAGAACTCTAAGCACTAGCGAACAAAATTATGAACAAGTGGAGAAGGAAGCACTATCACTTATTTTTTAGGTAGAAAAATTCCACAAGTATTTATACGGCAGAAATTTTATCCTCATAACAGATCACAAGCTGTTAGTTGCGATCTTTGGACCAAAGAATGGGACACCTACTCTGGCAGCAGCCAGAATGCAGAGGTGGGCATTGATTCTCAGTACCAAATTCGGTACCGTCCATCCCACGAACATGGAAATTGTGATTATCTGTCAAGATTGTCCGTGCAGAGCGACGGGAATACGGAATAGGGATATGAAGATGTGTTCTAAATAGGATTGGGCAATCAACTTCCCATTTGCAGCGGGGACATAGCTCAAGCATCGAAGCTTCTTTCCAGAGTATATGAACTTACTTTAAACGGGTGGCCAAGTCACATGATCAACTCTGACCTTCAACCATATTTTGAGCGTAGGAACCACTTCAATTAACATCCATGTGTCCATCCATCATAGTGGATATTCATCATTATATGAAACTTAGCATCGATATTAAGATATATGTTCAATAAATATCCAAGTACGAAGCGATATGATGACTCTGTGGTATATTTATATTTCTAGTTCTGACACTTTGATGTATTGGATCGAAATGAAAATTATTACATGTATTAATGCATGTAGATAAAATGTTATCGAAATGTCGAATTAAACGCGGGCACTCTAGAGATTTTTCCTTCTCATGTAGAAGCTTTTGAATGAATTCATATAAAAACAGGTTAGCAGAAAAAGAAGCAAAATTTGTACCCATGGGAATTCACAGACTGTTGTAAGACCTGATCACCAAAAACAACAAAGATATTGTCAATGGGGTCCTCCAGAATTGATTTAATATCAACTTCAAAGTACTTGTGCATAAAATCAGAGTGGGGTTTAATTTTTTGAATGAATGATCACTAGATATGAATATTTCCTTTTTCCAATTTTTGTTGAAGAAGCATCTGTCTATAATGTTAAAATGTCTAGTCTTTAATTCATCGCGAGGAATGACTGTGTAAAGTGTTAAGAAGTCACACGTTTTGATGTTGTTCATATGAGAAAAGTTCTGGGATTTCAATTTACATAATGTAACTAGAAGTTCTTTAGAGTTTTCAGAATCCACATTTGATTTACACCACTTTAGGCATATGTTGTTGCACAATACATCTGAAGTTGTTCCTTCATAGCTGTCAATATTTTCGTGAGGAGTAAAGGCAGAGGCTTGGTGGAGCATTTAGTAGATCCAGCAATGTATCTTTGTATGGGCTTTATGAAATTTGGAATCCAGTATCGGTACTGGAATTTATATTCGTCCGTCCCATTGATTGTTTAAAACTGAGACATGATTCTTTTGAAAAAGCAGTTGGAGTGTAAGTACAATTACGATTTGTGGAAATACATGTAAAACAATACATGTATGATATTTGGCTTGAATTCATAATTAGAAAATTTAG
>CAJDSM010023929.1:0-11969 GCA_903981925.1 Ostrea lurida | reverse complement strand
TTTCTTTAAAGGGATAGTATCGCTCATTTTGTAGAGTAGATAAAAAGAATCAAAGCCCAAAATGACTCATACAAGAGATTTTGTGTTAAAAATGCATTTATCTGTATTTATTTCCAAATCTATAACGATTATGATCTTTAAAATGTGTCTCATTAATATTTGGCTTCTTTACTATATATATCAAACTTATAGGTAACTTTTGAGGAACATACAGTCATCTCTAGGATGCAAAATATCATTGATATATCCTTTTTATTATATTCGAAAGGAATAAGATGATTTGGGGTGAGAAAAAAATTTCAACTATCCCTTTAAAAAGTCAATTATATACATATTTAAAATGTTATCAATATTGATGCACCACAGCTATTCATAAAGTACATCTAAATGTAGCAAAAGTACTCAATTGAAACATTATGCTTATTACCAACGATCGTTTTCTACATCTCGTGTACTTCAAAATTTAATCGAGTAATTTAGATGCATTATTAAAGGGTGGTGCTCAATGATCTACCATCAAGTGCTAATCTGTTTTTGTTGACAATCCAGCTCCCTGTCCAGTACAAGAAATAGCTATTCCATATTTTTGATTTATTAAGGAGGGGCTTCATATCTTGCATTGATGATTGTTTGACATCCGGCTTCAAGACCATAAACTGAGAATATTCTTAAGTCAAAATTTTTATTACATATATCATAAGATTAATCCATCATAGATGTTTAGAAAATTGCTAGTTTATAAATCAATCAAAAACGTGCATGTACTTATACTGAAAATTCTATTTGTTTATGAAAGTTATTTCAAAAGTTAGTTGGGCAGGGAGTAAGCAAATTCCTGGCATGATTTTTTTCAGTTACATGTATCGTAGTAATCACAGTAAATATAATATTGATTGGATTCATTTTCTGGTTTGATAGACATCAAAATAGATATTCTAATATCAACTTTTGAACATTTTTTATACATTGCAAATTGAATATATATCCACGAATAATGATAGACTGCTCGGCTATTTGACACGTTACAGTTGTATCCTATGACTGTTTTATATAAGGAAATTTATCTGTACAGTAGTATCCTATGGATGTTTAGTACAAAGAAAATTATCGTACTGTAGTTTTTAATAGAAGAAAATCTGTATACAAAGAAGTATCACATGGACGTTCAATGTAAGAAATTATCTGTACAGTAGTGTCACATGGATGTTCAATGTAAGGAAAATATCTGTACAGTAGTGTCACATGGACATTTAATGTAAGGAAATTATCTAGAGAGTAGTATCTTATGGACATTAATGTAAGGAAAATTATCTGTACAGTAGTATCACAATGGACGTATCATGTAAGAAAATTATCTGTACAGTAGTATCATATGGACGTTTTATGTAAGGAAATTATCTGGAGAGTAGTATCCCTTATAAAAACAGTACAAACTCCACTCTGCGGTTAAACTAATGGAAATTGTTGCATCATCGTCAAGCTTAAAAATATTAAAATTTATGTACCTAACTCGGCAGGTTTAAAAGTTTAACTTTCGTGAGATTTTAAATTTATTATACACGATTTTTAATATCCTGGATTTTAGCAGTTCGGGTAAGATTTGCGCTGCTTTGTCCTCCTTTGGAAATAAAATCAAATTTGTAGCAGTTTTGTTTGCATGTTATTGAATTGAAATAATTAATGTGGCAGGAAATATAGAAATTATTTGTAATTTGGGGAAATCCCTGCTGCCAAATTAGATAGGCACTTAAACCAGTGCAACAAGTTTCAGTGTGGGTTTTCACATAGTGGGTGATGGTTTGCCCTTGGGCATAGATTTAGCATGGGTTTTTTTGCTGACAGAATGCATGGCGAGGTCAAATTCTTATACAACAATGTTTTATATATATTATCGTAAAATCTGTCCAAACTTCACCTAGCGTAGGAATATTAAGTGCGAAGATATGCAAGTCATTAATATAGCGATCTGTCATGACTTCAGCAGCTACCAACAACTGAAATCAAATAATCACTAATAACAACAGAAATAGAGTAAAGGTTTACATGAAATAGTTAATTTTGCTCAATTTTATATTCTCATGTGTCAAAATTTTCATTCAAATACCGGACATTTCCATGTTTTTTGCCTTTGACTGTGATTAGTCCCTGTCTTGTTATCACTGGTATTGTGTTGAACATGGTCAGACGGAATGGAATGCAGTGAATGAAGTAGGAACAAAAACCAAGCTTGCCTAGATAAGACTAGTTTGCTTAATTATTGTCGATACATTTTTTGGTCCCAACAAGCCATGAGAGTACAGAAACTTTATACCATAGCAATGTAGAGTATATTACTTGTAGCTTCTTGTATGCCTGCTATTGTTGTTTCATTCTAGAGAAGAGTCGCGGTGGATAGTCTTGCTTCGTGACCAGGGGACGAGGTTTCGGGGCCCCTCTCATGTCTTGGCCGCGTCAAACAGAGGGCATTATTTTAGATAGGTAACGACTGCTCCTTCACGAAATGAGCGACATTCGTATACTTTCAGATTCGCGGCAGGCGTTGGTACAATAAGAAACTCTCATTGCCGCGGCCTTGAGCGTCATGCAATGAGGACGTCTCGATATTAGTGAAAATGAACAAACAAGCATGCAATGTATTTCTTTATGCAATATTGAAACAAACTATCCGAATTGGATTTTTTAAATTCCTTTTGAATCATTGACAGTTCATAATCTCTTTCTAAACTATACTGAACTTCTAATAGTAAAATTTAGCTTCGCATTTAGACCTATACCGTTGTTCATCATGACAAAACTTAATTAATACATGGCGGACAAATACTTTCATTAAACAAAGATATGCTTCTTATTCTTTGATTAATTATATCAATACTTAGCTTCTGATTACTGAACTAATTAATTTTTGACTGGACTAACAATCTAAATGAATAGACAACAAAAGACAAATGGTTATTTTCATCAGACTATGTAATGAGTGTGTTGCCTATTCATTTTATCTGACGTGTGGAATTCACTGTTTTAATGTCTGCTTGTTTCTGCAGACAAAAATGTAACATTTCTGCCCCTTTGTCTGATAATTAGATAGCTTTTCGAGACTGTTGAAGTTCTGCGGTAATATTACACATATATGAGTATTTCTGACGTACAATAATACAATAAATGATATACGACAGAGATGAAATAAAATATAAATTGCCCACACCCATGGTTTCAGCTGAAAAATCAAATCGTATACATTTGAAAATATACCCCGACGATTATTGCTAACGTGACATCTTACTAAATTATTGTCTGAACTCCACTTCGGCAAGTCATCCTCAGAGCATGGATTCAATAAATTTGAAATCGGATTTCAAATCTGAATTTTTTTTTTAAAGTCTCGATACACTTATTTATACTGCACTGGGCTGGCATTTTGGTGGCNGGATTTCAAATCTGAATTTTTTTTTTAAAGTTTCAATACACTCAAAGATGTAAATATGTATACTGCACTCGGCTGGTATTTTGGTGGTTTGACAGATCAAAAGAACATTGTTTTTGAATCCTTGGTTTTGTGGTTACAAGAGGTGAAGAGTTGCTCTTTCATCNTTGTTTTTGAATCCTTGGTTTTGTGGTTACATGTACAAGAGGTGAAGAGTTGCTCTTTCATAGTTCTGCTGATTTCTTTTCGTGATTCATGGATGGTATGAAGTGTTGATATTCATACCGCAATACGAAAGAAAATTAACTCATATTATTGTACAATAAAGAAAAATCAATTAGTGGATCGATTGATGGATATCAAAATGATTATTGATGACTAATTTTCTGGAAGAATATCCCGAAGTCGATAGAAGTAAGAGTACATGTATGCGTTCTGAGTTATTGTTAAACATGAGAACAGTCACAAATCTTGGCAATTTAAATTCTTAATACATATAGAATGCATGCAAACGAGAGAAAAAAAAATGCTTGTTTAAAACATGAAATTTACTTCCCATGCCCCGGTTTTCATTTGCATTTTAAGTTCCGTTCGCAGAATAAAATGGTTATTTTTTTTATTTGAACTTCTGAACATTAGAGGAGCTTTAGGATATAAGAATAAATTAAGACTGGAAATGCTCATTAATTCTCCATGATAATTAGCCTTTTGTTTAATTGTTGCTTCATTTCAGCTGATTAAGATTAATTACAATACCTATATTTTACATTGAATGCTTCTCACGATTCACGGCTGTAACAAACATTTCTAAAAATAAAATCCCTATCTTCAGTACATCGCTTGCTTTTTTCAAGTGCTTTTCTTTGTTCATATAGATAATATATTTCTTGTTTTGAATTGAATAATCTTCAGTCCCATTACATTTAAATAAATATCCACATAATAAAGCTAATTTCTAGATAATGATAAATATCTCATATAAGTTGTATCTAATGAGGAATTTCCAAATAAATCGTATGTAATGAAGGATGTCTAAGGTAAATTATATCTTGTGATGAATAAGATGCTACATTCTACATAATTCTGATGTATTTCGCATCTAAATCTTAAAATATGAAATCCATCTTAAATTCTATATGATTCTGATATTCTTTAGAATTCATATATGAAAATTCAATCTAAATTTTCTAATTATGAAATTCAAGCCAAAAGTTTTAACTCCACTATCGTAATCGTACTTACACTCCAACTGCTTTTTCAAAAGATACAATTCTTAAAAAGCATGTTTCAGTTTTAAACATTTAACATATTTAATATATCAGTCAATCAATGGGACGGACGAATTTAAATTACAGTACCGATACTGGATTTCAAAATTTCATAAAGTCCTTACAAAGATACATTGCTGGATCTAGTAAATGCTCCTCAAAGCCCCTGCCTTTAAACCTCACGAAAAAAGGAACTTATAACTATCAGTTAA
Organism: Ostrea lurida; assembly: GCA_903981925.1. Lineage (NCBI taxonomy): Eukaryota > Metazoa > Mollusca > Bivalvia > Ostreida > Ostreidae > Ostrea > Ostrea lurida. The sequence goes on along the minus strand of CAJDSM010023929.1, from coordinate 7,068 downwards.
TCAATTCTGGAGTTACCCATTGACAATGTCTTTGTAGTTTTTGGTTATCAGGTCTTCCAACAGTCTGTGAATTCCCATGGGTACAAATTTTGCTTCTTTTTCAGCTAAACTGTTTTAATATTCTTACAAGGAAGAATTTATTCAAAAGCTTCTACATGAGAAGAAAAATTATCTAGACGTGTCCTTTAATTCGACATTTCGATGACATTTTATCTATATGTGTTAATACATGTAATAATAATTTTCATTCACATATCGATTCGATACATCCCAGTGAACTAGAAGTAAAATATACCACAGAGTCATCCATATCTGCTTCGTACTTGGATATTCTATTGAACATAGATCTTAACGGCAAACTAACCACTCAACTTTATGACAAACGGAACGATTTCAGCCTCTCCATCATGAACTTCCCATATTATGTAGCACCATTCCATCACCACCTGCATATGGTATGTATGTATCTCAACTTATTTGATACGCAAGAACTTGTTCTGCGTATAATCAGTATTTTAATTAATGCAGGCTACTTACAAACACATTTTTGTTACAGAGGTTTCAACAGTCACGTTTAAAGTCAGCGTTTCGCTATTACGATCTAGTTTGCCAGTATAACCTGCCGTTGGGTCAAATGCTGTCAGACATATTTCATACCAATTGTGAAGCCGTTCATTATATACTGATTTTGATGACATATTCCTCGATTTACCTTATCAAGGCAGTGGACTCACGGTGGGGTGTGACAGGTCGACAGGGGATGCTTACTCCACTTCAGCACTTGTTCCCTCCTCTGGTGTATCCGGGGGTCTGTGTTTTCTCAACTCTTGTTTTGTACTCTGTCTGGGACTAACGAGATTGATCACTGTTCGCTATCTTCACCTTTTTATCTTTGCACTTTTGTGTTGTGCGCACTGCAAATAGCTCAACTCGTGTTTTGTATTCTGTTTGGGACTTACGAGAATGATCACTGTTCGTTATCTCCGCCTTTCCATGATGAGGAATATCCATTTCAAATCCCAAAAAATGTCAGAGGAATATCGATGTTAAATTTCAAATAATGATGAATATCCAATCTGAATTATTTGTAACGATAATAAGCGTGTCCTGTTTAACGGGATATATAAATTCTACAGAATTCTGAATGTCCATGCTAAATTCTATATACATGTAAAGGCAAAGATAATGAACAGTGGATCATCTTGTAAATTTGATACAATAAGGATATATCCAAGCTATAGAAAAAATATCTAATATAAATTCAACATAATGGAAGTATACCCAAGCTAAATCCTTACATATTAAGGTCATATGCAACGCTTCGTTATTCTGTTATATATTTTCATAAATTATAATCTTAATATAAAATCATAGTACCCTAGATAATTCTTTGAGAAAAAAATCGGACCATATTTCCTGTGTTGGAAAAGATACAGTGATGAAGAATTAATTTGCACATTATTTCATACTTCAAGAATTCTGAGTTACCTCTCTTTGGAGAAGCAAAAAAAAAATAAAAACAAGACAAACTAAGCCAAACTAACAGAACTATAAAGCTAGACTCTAGACAAACGAAATATTACAGACAGAAAAACTAGAGAAAAAAAAAAAAAACAGAAAAAAAAAAAAAAAAAAAAAAAAAAAAAAAAAAAAAAAAAAAAGACATAACAGCAAAAAACGTAAAAAAAGCTGATTAAGGGCTGAAAAAACCATACAAAAAAAAAAAAAAAAAAAAAAAAAAAGAAAAAACAAGTAGAACATACCGGGAACATAGGAAACATACAGCCTGAAAGCCCTCAACATAGCCGAGTAGCTTTCAGGGCGGAGAAAAAAAAGAAAAAAAAAAAAAAAAAAAAAAAAAAAACTAAGAAAATAATAAATAAAATAAAAAAAAAAAATAAAAAAAAAAAAAAAAAATAAAAAACACCTCAAAAAAAAAAAAAACAAAAAAAAACAAAAAAAAAAAAAAAAAAAAAAAAAAAAAAAAAAAAAAAAAAAAAAAAAAAAAAAAAAAAAAAAAAAAAAAAAAAAAAAAAAAAAAAAAAAAAAAAAAAAAAAAAAAAAAAAAAAAAAAAAAATAAAAAAAAAAAAAACAAAAAAAAAAAAAAAAAAAAAAAAAAAAATGCAATGCACCTGTACATATACATACTGCAAAAACACTGTCAGTAGTTTTGGATGATTATATTTTCACATCATCAAATAATTCTGAAGGGATTGAATGATGTTTACGTTTTCTGTAACTCTTATTTTTTATGGAGTCTTCAATTTTGGAGATAAGAAAAAAAAAATTGTGAAAAGTACATTGTCGTATGCCCTTAATAAAGAATATCCATACTAAATCTTATTAATTGAAACTATATCCATGTTAACTTATGCATAATGAGGAATTCTATATGCATGAGAAAGGCCAAGATAACGAACAGTGATAAATCTTGTAAGTCCCAAACAGAATACAAACACAAGAGTTGGGCAAACACGGACTCCGTTTCACCAGAGGTGGAAGCAGGTGCCTAGGAGGAGTAAGCGTCTTCTGTCGACCGGTCACACCCGCCTTGGAGCCCATTGTTTTGATTGGGTAAAACGGAGTATCAATTTATCAAGAAACGGCTTAACAATTGCAATTGAAACATGTCAGACAGCATTTGAACCCATGACATTGTTGTATTGGCAAACTAGATCGTTATAACAACCACAGAAGGACATGTGAAGCTAATATTCAGCATATTGAATGAAATGTACCCAATCAATCTATTCCTGCATATATCATGAGGAATATCCTAGGTAAATTTCTCTTTAATTAGGAATATCCAAGCTAAATTCGGCACAGTGAGATATACCCCAAGCTAAATTTATGTATAGGTGGAATGTCCATGCTAAACTCTATCCTGCTATATTATATTAATGAAGAATCTATATCATGAAAATACCCCTAATTAAAGTTATAGCCCATCTTAATTCTAAATACAATCTATATTAAATTTTATAGAATGAAGAATGTCCCAGTAAAATTCTTTATCATGATGAATATGCAAGCCAAATTCTACAAATGAGGAATATTTATCTAAACTATAAAATATGATACATATGCTATCTAATACATTGGAGAATATGTAAGCTAAATTCTATAATCGGGAATTTCTTAGCTAAATTCTATCTATTAAGGAGATAATATAAACACAGTATTACTGTATATTACATGTATGATTATTTAAGGCATACGCAATGTACATTTCACAAAATTTTTTCTATCTTCAAAATTGAAGACTTCCAATGATAATGATTAGAGTTACAGACAACACAAACATCATTCAATCCCTTCAGAATTATTTGGTGATGATGAAAATATTAATTATACAACAACTTGGCAGTGTTTTTGTAGTATGTTACGTACAGGTGCGATTGAATTTGCATTTTTCAAAGAAGAGGTAACTCAGAATTCAGTGTGAATAATGGTGCAAATTACATTCTTCATCAACTGTTATCTTTTTCCAAAACACAGAAATATAGCCTGATTTTTTTCTCAAAGAATATCTAAGGGTACTATGATTTTATAGTAAGAATAGTCTATAAAATTATACAGATAACGAAACGTTGCGTATGACCTTAAGACAACATATGGATATCTGTTCCAGCTTGTAATGTAAATATCCCTTTTTTAAAACTTTTTTTTTTCTATGATGGTTTTTGATAATATTTATTGAAGGACAACAAAAAAATCAACGCTATGACTATTTCCAAAAAAGCTAAAGCGAGAAAAAAAAAATAATGAAAAGAGTGTACAGAGGACCATCCAGAAATGTCTCGTTAAAGGGGCATGTGTTTGGCAAAGGAGAGCAGAAGGCATATCATTATAATAATACTAATTTTAGTAGTATTACTAATGATCATTGTATCATATATATATAAAAACATTATCGACTATAGTAAGCCTAGTTGATGTCTTACATTTTAACTTCAAAATGACCACTTCATTTATCATTTTAGGTTCAAGTGGTGTATATGATTTTCAGAGTAGCTGTGTCACACTGTTTTTGTAATTTGATTCGCACGCAAAAACAAGCTGCGATATACATGTATGTAAAAGTCCAGCAGTTCCTGGTCCTCATCAGGTCAATGAATTTTCGTAAAATGATACGCCGAACAATGATGCGTATGACCGGTACACCGAGCGAGGCATGAAATGGTCATTGAATAATCTTAATTCTGGTAAGTATGGTACATTAAATATAGAAAAATTTAACCATTTTACTTGAAAATATTTTTATACAACCGCGAGGAATACTAGTTTAAAGCCAGCCGGAGTAAACAGTGCACTGTGACATACGTATCTTTTAGCGCGAATGTTTCTTTCAAACCAAAGGATATAAACAACAATACTATGCAACAAAAATTAACCAATAAATTAAATTGGCGAAAAAGTAAGCGTACGTATATCGCATAGGATTTAAATTTATTGGAACTCATTAACTCGTTCATCTAACAAGACTGAAGACGCAGCATTCAAAGAGGATCATTAATTATGGAGAGAGGGTGATCCCTATTGATTTTCAAGGTTTAAGGGTCAAAGTCACTATCGCCTTAAAAAATCTTGTGAACAGAATAGAACACACAGTATTCATCTGAGATCATGAAACCTTACTCAAATGTTGCCCATGGTAATAGGATAAGCCCTATTGATTTTCAAGGTCAGGGTCAAAAGTCAAGGGTCACTTGCCAAAAAACCCTGTTGTTTGGGAGGTGATGGTCAGCTTGCGTTGCCTTGTTTTTGTGTCTCATCCAGCACAAAGACCCCATAAGATATATTTTTTATCCGGTTATTTACCTATAAGTTTGATAATTCTCCGAAAAATAAAGTGAATGCAATATATACATCTTAAACACCAGTAGTCCACAACTCTCCGGATAACGGTAGCAGACGTCTAACGGATAACTAAATTGTCAAACTCTCGTCTCCTTCCTTTTGTTTCATGTCCATTTCTCTTTCAGCCATCAAGTTTCTTGTCCATGAAGTGCCGCTCTATCCGATGAAATGTTTGAGCCATGTTCCAAACGACACCAAACGGACTATGTAGTCCGCTAAATGTAAAGTAGCTATGCGTTGCTGCGTTTTAATCGGAACTCCTGCGTTTCTTTTCCTGTACTTATTCACTTCGCATCTGAATTACCGTACCTATACTGGATTCCAAAACTTCAGAAAAAACCCTTACAAAGATATAATGCTGGATCTAGTAAAGTTCACCTCAAGCCCCTGACTTTACAACTCACGAAAATATTGACATCTGTCAAGAGCAACTTCAGACGTATTGTGAAACTACATATGCCAGAAGTGGTAAAAATCAAATGTGGATTCTAAAAAACCTCTAAAAGAACTTCTAGTGAATTAAAATCCCAGAACCTTTCACATATCAAACAACATCAAAACACGACTTTTCAACACTTTACACGACCATTCCGCACTATAAATTAAAGACAAGACTTTGCAAACATTATAGACAGTTGCTTCTTTTTATCTAGTGATCAGCAATTCAAAAAAATTATTTGATAAACTCCACTCTGATTCTACACACAAGTACTCTGAAGTTGATAATAAAGCAATCTGGAGCTCCTCATTGACAATATCTTTGGAGTTTTATGGCAATCAGGTCTGTTGGAATTCCAGTGGGCACGAATTGTGCTCCTATATTAGGCTGACCTATTTTATATTCTTATGAGGCAGAATTCATTCAAAAGCTTCTACATGAAAGAGAAATACTCTAGCGGTTCCTTTAATTCGACATTCGATATATTGACGGACGTTATCTATTCAATAATAATGATTTTCATTCAATGTCGATTCAATATATCCCAACGAACTAAAAATAAAGGAAACCACAGAGTCTTCCATGTCTGCTTCGTATTTGGATATTTTATTGAACATTGACTTAACGGCAAACTAACTATTTAACTGTGATGACAAACGGGACGATGTTTCAGCTTCTCCATCGTCAATTTCCCAATTTATGTAGCAATATTCCATCATATCGTGTGTATGTCTTTCAACTTATTCGATAACGCCAAGAACTTGGTTCTTGCTATGATTCAGTTTTTTTAATCGAGGGCAGGCATACCTTACAGTTGTGGTTGCAGGGGTTTCATAACAGTCACGTTTAAAGCAAGCATTTCGTAAATGCCTATTGTCGTGTTATAACAATTTTTAGTTTACCAGTATGAACCTACCATTGAGTGGAAAAATGCTGGTCTGGTGTGTGTTCATAGCCATTGTTAAACCGTTTGTCTTACACCTGATTTGACTATCGGATATGCTCCGTTTACCTGATCAAAAGACTATGGGTTCACGGTGAGTGTGACCGGTAAAATAGGGGATGCTACTGTTCCTCCCTGTGGTGTGTCCAGGGGTCAGTGTTTGCGCCAACTCTTGTTTTTGTATGTCTATTTGGGACTTACGAGATGTGATCACTGTTCGTTATCTTTGCCTTTACATCTGTTAATGTTCGGAGGACTATCTGACTTTTTTTGCATGCCTTGGGCAAGTAGGGTCTTCGAAAACCTCTCAAGCTTTAGACTGGATTTATTCCTGTGAATCTTGAGCGGCGGTCTGCTTTTCCCCAGCATGGTCAATGACAGAGGGAGGAGATGGGATCTTGTAGCATTTCCCCGTGTCCTGCATTCACCCTTCCCAACATGTGTAGACCTTCCTATTGGAGACATAAAGTCTGAAAAGATATACCCACTTTCGAACTATGTATGTGTCTGTTCCTTATTTAAACCAGACCAAAAATAACAACCATGAAATACGTTAAAAATCTTGGGACCAGATTGTTACCCTGGTACCACTAGGGAATCTGGGGGCAGTTCCCTGACCCCTTTTATATTTTTTTTTTTCTTATTTGCTTCTTTAAGAACTTACTTGGATGCATCATCAAAGTTGCACTTTAAAAAAATTAAATATTTTAATATTTTATCTCCACAGTATAGTAAATCATGATAAATGTGTAATTCAAGGACATTTTAACCCTTTTTTACTGCGTGAAAGTATAATAAATGGTAAACAAGCGTATATTTTATGGT
>CAJDSM010023928.1:0-11648 GCA_903981925.1 Ostrea lurida | reverse complement strand
TTATCAGGAAACTGCGTAGTAGAGACTTTCATCAGTCCTAATGAAAATATTATAACGATAAAACAATTTCAAGTGATGCAACAAGTCCAATATATTTGTAATATTCAATACCTCTGATTTTTCCCACCTAAACGTGCCAAGTGATGAATAAGAAAATATTAATGTCCTTTACAGTTATTTATGTCTAAATATTTTCCCAATTCATATGAGTAATAAAACCAGACATAAATTTCAATTGTTAATTTATGCGCTTTATGAGGAAATATAACATTGAAACGGTAAACCACACATGTTGAGCTGGAATTTTTATCTGCTGTTTTAAAAAAATAATGAAATAATCATTTTTAATTGCGCACCCTTTATTAAGGGAATACAAACCACACAGATGATTTCCTTCCAAAAATAGGCGTTGAAAAAAAAACCCAATACTGATGAAGTACCTTTGAATCACACGAGTATTGTACGTCCGAGGAATAACTCACATTTTCGGGGAAAACGATAACGATAGATCGGCGGCAATTTTTTTTTTTCTGCAAACCTAATAAAAACAACCCAGCGGCCAAAAAACCAGCTATATATTCTATATGGCCTTAATTGGTTGGTTTATCATAAGCAAGCGCTACCAAGCCGACTTGTTTAATGGAAAGCGAATTGCAGTAGTATTGGCTATCATGTACTACAACACACTAGGGCTGCCCAATTCGAGCTATTGGTTTAACAGTACTATCTGTTCAAATGGTGGTATTTAGTTATGAATATCTCAAATAGTGGACTACGGTTCCATCAAACTCTACAGTCACAATTCAGTTAAAAGGGTCCAGTATGCTGTACAGTGTGCTTTAACGATAGAAACGTATTTTATCTAGATTTTATTTCAGCTAGTGGTAGGCCCCATTACAATTATTCCTTTCCAGAGGTAACCAGGAATTGCCGACGTGGGGATCAAATATCAGGTGCGTAATCAAAAAATATTCCACCTGTGAATCATTTACTCTCCACCGGAAATTGCCGATTATCATATTAATTGTAACGAAATTTGGACGCTAAAGAACACAAAATTTAATATTTTTCAAAGCCACAAAGGGCAGAGGGCCATATTTGACTGTCTCGGGGCAGAAGGGCAGCAGTAAGGGCACCCTAAGGGCGGCCCACCCGCCCTTATCTTATTTTCTTTTGGCCACGCTCTAGGAACACTGGAATATGCTAGTTATAGAGCATTCCGGTTTAAAGCAGATTTTTTCATATTACAGAGTTCATATCTGGAACACAATTAATACGTTCTCCAGTGATTCTCACAACTGCATTTTTTTAAACATGGTATTTTTCTGTGAATCATCGTTTTATGTTAAACAAAACCAAGGCTCGAGCCTTGGTTGTACATGTAAAGAATTGGTTAATGCTGTTATCTCTCTTGTAACTCTAAGCAAAAATGAGCGTTCAAAATTTTTGCTGACATTAGAAATATCCTAAGGAGGCGATTTGTAAACATTAAAATGGGAAATCTAAAAATTTGAACCATATTTAGCTCAGACAACGTGTCCATGCCCCTAACATTCTCTATTTTTGACTGTTACAGGATTTTTTTTTTTTTTTTTTTTTTTTGTAGCATGGAGTTTGGGTTTCAGTGTCTTTTGCCTCAATATGTTGAATGTAGGTTTATTAACCCCTGAATGAAATACCCAGAACATCCCCTTCCCCTTTACTGAAGCATGGAAAATCGAAAAAAAACAAAGGAATACAGTTACAGTATGATTTGTCCATAAACCAGATAACGTCTGGTTCCAAAGATAAACAGAATCCGGAGTGCAGGTTATTAATGAGTTAATTCCCTTTTTCTTACAAATTAAAGTGACATACAATTTATGTTCGCAGGTATAGAATAATTTTAACAAAAAGAACTTATTTCACAAACATTTAAAAATTGTTTTCTTACAAAATTAACACTAAACAGATAGTCCTATTGGACAAAACAAACACATTATTTAGGGCCCCGCATCGAGAGAATGCGGCGCCCTATAGTTTTTCCACTTTAGTCCGTCTGTCTGTGCCGTCAACAATTTTTGTGAAACACCAAAACTCCAAAAATCTATACATTTGTACATAGCAATTAAATTTACCACCACTTGTTTCTCACCATCTGCAGATGTCATATTAGAAATTGGTCTCATAGGGGTCAATATTTTGGGGGAAATTTCAATTTTTCATTGAAAAATTCACAATTTTGAGAAATCGCACTTTGTGAACCTAAATACACCTAAACCCTCAAACCATATACATTTGTAGTTACAGCTTGAAATTTTGCATACTTTATTTCTTCACCACTCTGCAATGTGCAATATTGAAAATTGTTTGATACTGCGATAGGGGTTAATTATTTTGTGGGGGAAACTTACAATTTTTCCATGAAAAAAATCGTAGTTTCGCTTAGAATTTTTTGAGAATCTACTTTGTGAACACTAAAACTTCATAAAACTATACATGACACAGCTGATAATTTGCCTCATACTTGTTTCTCACCATCTCCTGATGTGCATATTTAAATTGTGGTCTGATAGGGGTCAATATTTTTGGGGTTAAACTTCACAGAGTTATTCGCAAGAGTCTGAGAATGTACTTTCTAAAACGTCAAAAACTTCATGTCTCAATGAAAATCACAGATTTTGCCACAAACCATATTTTTGTGTACAGCTATATATTCAAAAAATCTATACATTTATCTTAACTGAAAGTTTTGTTTAACTTGTTTGTCACCATATGCAGAATGTTTACACTTAAATATTTGCCAGCGGCCCTTGCTGACTTTTGTCAGTTGTTCTAGTTACATCTGAATACACAGTTCGAACACACTTTGTTTAACTGCATAAGTTTTGACTAGAAAGACTTGTCAGTGTTTCTCTTACCAGCCCCCATTATTTATAATCTTACCGTAAATTCTCCACTGTATTTAGCGCATCTTAAAATGGCTTGTTTGTAGTGCACCAAATCATTGTGTCAATCCCAAATTGTATAACCAATTAAGGTACTTAGGCATGTCTGGTTTATGAGAAAATAATACTAGTTGATGTAAAGGCAGTTGGGAACATGACAGTGGTCAAGATTACAGAGTAGGGCAGTATAATTTTCCCCCTCTTCCAGGGGGAGAATATTGTTTTTGGTACTTTCTGGCCATCTGTCTGTCACAAATTCTCGCGAGCGCTTCTCCTAAACCGCTTATCAGATAGACTTGGAAACTCTGTACAATGGCTCCTTTGCCATTTGTAGATATGCATATTGTCAGTGACAGGAGGATCCAATTATTTCCGTCAAAGTGTATGTGGATCCAAACAGGTGGAGGGTGTAAAATACATAAATTCTCCCGCGAGCGACTTCTTCCCTCCCTAAAGCCGCCTTATCAGATTAGACTTGAAACTTTGTACAGTGTTCAATTGCCCATTTGTAGATGTGCATATATTGTCAGGACGGGAATGGAGGATCCAATTATTTTCCACAGGTGGAATGCGTGTAAAAACATTTAAGATGACGGGAAATGAATATACAACATATTTAAACACACACAAATTCAGGACAGGATCGAGGATCCAAATAATTTTCCTTCAAGTTATGAATGGATCCACAGGGGTGAGGGTGTAAAATTAGCTATGTGAAACACTTCTCCTCTATACGGTCATATCAGATAACCTGAAACTTGGCTTCATACCATGAAGTACATAAAGCAAGAGGAATACCTACCAATATTAGCCTCATATCAATTTTGAATACTTCTTCCATTCAATCCTCATAATTGCAACAAAATACGGTGACAGTGTCAATGTATCCTGCTCAAACTCTCCTCCCATACAGGCACTATATTAATGGGATAGGTTGTAATTAATTACGAGCAATTTCAATTTGGGGAGGAGGGGAGACATTTGATTTAATATAAAAACAATTATATTTTATACTAGATTTGTTAGGAAAAGGTGCAAGGGACTAAAGATTTTAGGATGGAATTGACAGAGTTCCGGAGTACTCAGAAATCCCGTTTGGCACAAATTAACTATATTATGTTAAACACTGTTTGATTATCTCAAAATATTAGAGGGTTGAAAAACTTCAAAATTGAAAGGCACCCTCATCCCTTGGAAAAACTCATGATACAGTACTTAAAATAAGAGACAATTTACTATACTTAAGTGTTGTGTCATGTAGTCGTTTACTCACTCACCGCCTAACAAAAATTTTCTTCCAAAAAACAAAAAAAACCTGACCAAACATTTACGTTTTCAGAATCTATTGCAATCAATCATTATTATCAGTCCAAAATAAAGCTAATGATAATCTGAGCTTTCACCATGGTGGAAGTGACTGTGTATATTTTATTCTATAGGATATCTTGTAAAACTTATTGGAGGAGGATAGATCCGGTCAATAATTCCTGCGATAATTTATTGAAACACGCTCAGTTTGCACCTGCTAAAATGAATTGATTATCTTCTTCAGTGCAACTTCGTTTAATAATACTAGTATGTATATATTACTTTTTTGATCTGTACAGCTAGGAGGAATTATCATACAGACATCCCACAACCGGAACCTTTCTCCAAGTGACAGGAACTGACATCCACAGAGAATCTATATGTTACCTCGGCGAGACCCAATGACAGCACGCGGAAAGGTCTTCTCCTATACTCTGAGTGGGAAGGTAAGACCAATGATAACAAGTGGAGCCTCGCTTAATCCGGACACTCTGGTTCCCAGCAAAATCATCCGGATAAATGAAGCATCCGGAGAACTGAATTGTCATGGTTTTATTGATCTTCATAAAATAACCAATGTTTATTTTATTGATTTACTGTAATTAAACATGTTTCCATTAATGAACCTTTACCTTTATTAGATAAATCATGCTTTAACATTTAATTGCATTTAAAAAGCACTAATTGCTTATTTTGATGATAAAAAAAAAAAAACAAGATTGTGTTTGTGAAACATGGAATGCCCCCGTAATTCCACATGCCAGTGGAAGGGGCATGTCATAAGGATTAAGCATGGTGAAATATGAAAGGTGTTATTCCCTTACCATTCTTCAAAAGTTATGGCCAATGTTAAAGTTTTTAAAAATGTGGTCGAAGTTCAGTCAAGGTAAACATTTTGGTACATATAAAAGGATTGTCATAAGAATTACACCATGTGAAATATGAATGCCCTGAAACTCTTTGCCATTCAAAAGTTTATGGCAATGTTAAAAAGATTTTGAAAAGTAGGTCTAAATTGCAAACTCAAGGTCATCAAGAGGTCAAAAAGTTTTGTACCCACGAAAAGGTCTTGTCCATAAGAGAACGAAACATGTGAAATATGTAAAGCCCTAGTACTTACCATTCCAAAGTTATAGCTACGGTTATAGTTTTTGAAAAAGTAGTCAAACTTCAAGGTCAAGGTCAAGGAGGTCAACTATGTTGCGTTACCCACGGAAAGGTCTTTCATAAGAAATTATACTATGTGAAATATCAAAAGCCCTAGTACTTACCATTCAAAAGTTATTACCGTAAGGTTAAAAGTTATTTGAAAAATAGGTCAAACTTTCAAAGGTCAGGAGTCAACTATGTTGGTACCCACGGAAAAGGTCCTTTCAATAAGAAATAGTACCATGTGAAAATTCAAGCCCTATACTTAACGCATTCAACAGTTATATAGCTAAGTTTTAAAGTTTTTGAAAAGTAGGTCAAACTCAAGGCAGCGAGGTCAACAATGTTGGTTACCCATGGAAAGGTCTTGTCATAAGAAAAATACATGTGAAATATCAAGAGCCCGTTGAGCACCGTATCAAAAGCTTATAGCTAAGGTAAAAGTTTTTGAAAAGTTAGGTCAAACTTCAAGGTCAAGTCAGGAGTCCAAATGTTGTAACCCATGAAAAGTCTTGTCATAAGAAACATACATGTGAAATTATCAAAGCCCTAGTACTTACCATTCAAAAGTTATAATTAAGTTAAAGTTTTTTGAAAAAGTAGGTCAAACTTCAAAGGGTCAAGGTCAAGGAGGCTCAACTTGTTGGTACCCACGGGAAAGGTCTTGTCATTAAGGAACATGCATGTGAATATCAAAGCCCTAGTGGCTTACGCATTCAAAAGTTAAAGCGAAGGTTAAAGTTTCAGACAAGGACAGAAGATGACGACAGGAACAGAAAAACAATATGCCCCCGATCTTCGAATCACGGGGCACATAAAAATATATAATATATATATATATACACACACACACAAATTCATGACCAGTTGTGTTTTTAACCCCTCCCCTTCTGGATGGTTTAATCTAATAGCGAGTGCTTTATTGAATGTATTTTGCTTTCATTTAAAATGAATTGGCTGATATCTTGTAGGGATTCTTGGGGGTGGTCGATTTTATGTTGTTGACGGTGTTGCTATGTCGGTAGCACGGGCAGCACGACCAATTTCTATATTTCATATCTTTAATTGTCCAAGTCCATATTCTGGAGGACAAAATTATCCAGCAACTATTTCCCTCAGCGCACGTGGCGGAATTGACGTACACTGGTGGTACCTCAAATGTGCTTGTGTAAAGGCAAATCATCCTAGCGAAACAGTCAAAGCTCCAGAAAAACTCGTCAATGATGACATCGTTTGTATCCCCTACAATTCAAAGTCTTTTCGGTGCCCAGCCCGAGATCATAAACAAGCCAACAAAATTATAAAGTCACTTATCCTCAGCTGTTGTTGATGAAGTAATTTATTGAACAAAAAAAAAAGGCAACTGAATAATAAATTCTGATGATGATGAAATTGGTAGGGAAAAAACTTAAGAAATCTGGACTTTTCTCTGATCTCGCAGGCGAGGGAAATATGTGCTATCTCGGGGGACATTTAACTTGCTATTGTCCGAATTGCCAGTAAATAGGTATTTTAATAATACTATTAAAAGTGAAACCAAGAAAGATAGCATTTCATGGTAAACTAGTTATCAGACTTTGACGTAACATATTTGATAACACTAGAGGTATTCCTAAAAAGAAAACGCGGGAAAACATAGCAACCAGCAAATATCCTTAGGGGAAATAGCAAATTTATTCACGTAACATTTATACAGTAAAAACAGTCTGAGGACTATTCGTCTTCCTTTCCATCTATTTTTAAGTATTTGTGTATTCAACAAGATGCATTTCTTATTTATACCTATCCAGCATGCATTATACTAGATACCAGTGTTTATTTCAAAGTGAGGGATAATCAGGATTGCAAGAATCCCACCTTACTGTGATAACCCCCCCCCCCCCCTAAAAAGTGCTGCCATGTAGGCATATGAAAGACAAAGTTGACATGAATACTAAGTCCAATTTTCAAAGATATATCTGTAATAGAAATCACAATAATTGGACTGTATGTGATAAAGGCTTTAAGCACTTTAAATGTCTAGTGCCAAGTGTGGATCAGTAATGTGGTTCTGTGTTTGTAGGTGTGACAGCTGCCACAGTGTACATGGGCAAAGAGATTGTACAGGATATTGCTGGCTACTTGGACATTAATGATGCTGCCCGGGCCATGGCCGTCACAGAGATCAGCATGGCTGACATCCCTGTGGGCACTAGCCTTTTGACCACATGGAAGGGAATGCCTTTGTTTGTTCGCCACCGAACGGAGGAGGAGGTGAAAACTGAGCAAGCTGTGGACCTCCTGTCCCTGCGCGACCCTCAGCATGATTCCGATCGATCTTCGAAACCTGAGTGGATGTTGTTGGTTGGAGTCTGCACACACTTAGGTAGCTACTACTTCTTGCCTGTTACAATTTGATATTTCAAATGATTTTGGTGAAATGGAAACTCTGAGTTTGTTAGTTCTCCATAAATACAGCATTCATTTTCTTTTGTTTCTTCTGTAACTTGTGTAAATTTGAGTATTTCTTTATTTCAGGCTGTATCCCTCTGCAGGACCAGGGTAGTTTTCCAGGTGGAATGTATTGTCCATGTCACGGTTCTCACTACGACTCCGCGGGCAGAATCCGAAAGGGACCTGCCCCCCTTAATCTTACTGTGGCCCCTCACAAATTTAAAGGAGATATCATTGTTGTCGAGTAAAGCAGAGTTTGGGTAGAGATTTAATACTTATGTTTATGAACAGTTAAAATGGTATTAAATGTATAAAACATTAGGGGCAAACGAATACTATAGCTTCAAGAAGATCTTAGAAGTTATGTTTTGTTTTTACTGTGCATTAAATTATGTTTATGGATACTTTTATATCCTTGTTATTTGTACTGTGTTGACATGTGGAGATTGTTTTGTGTCCATGCCAGAGGCCTGTAGGAAGAAGGGGGGGGGGGGGGGGGGGATTAACCATGACCTCTGAATAAATTTTCACTGAGTGATATAATTTAGGTCGGACTTTGAGTGACCTCTTCCAGTTACTATGGGTGTATTGTTGTTCACTAAGAACTGAACATTTTTAACTTCTCCATAATTAGGGCCCCGCATGAAATGCGGGTACCCTATAGTAATCACATTGTCCGTCCGTCAACATTTTAGTCGTGACGCGCCAACTCAAAAAGTTTTGATCGTACAGGTTTTGAAACTTTGCACATTTGTTACTCTACCATAAGAGGCAGAAGTGTATAAATTCTGGGTTCCGTCCGTTCGTCTGTCCGTCAACATTTTCGTCTTGATGCCATAACTGAAGTTGTGATGCGATAACTCAAAAAAATTTTATGGTACAGTTTTGAAACTTTGCACAATTATACTCTACAATAAGCAGGCAGAAGTGTATAAAAATTCGGGTTTCGTCCGCCGTCCGTTATTCTGGTCCGTCAACATTTTCATCTTATGCGATAACTGAAGTTGTGATGTGATAACTCAAAAAGTTTTAATCGTACAGTTTTGAAAAACTTTGCACAATTGTACTCTACAATAAGAGGCAGAAGTGTATAAATTCTGGGTTCCGTCTGCCCGTTGTTCGTCTGTCCATCAACATTTTCGTCTTGATGCATAACTGAAGTTGTGATGCGATAACTCAAAATGTTTTATTGTACAGTTTTGAAAACTTTGCACAATTGTACTCTACAATAAGAGGCAGAAGTGTATACATTCTGGGTTCCGTCCGTTAGTCTGTCCGTCAACATTTTCGTCTTGATGCGATAACTGAAGTTGTGATGCAATAACTCAAGAAGTTTTTATCGTACAGTTTGAAACTTTGCACAATTGTACTCTACAATAAAAGGCAGAAGTGTTATAATTTCTGCGGTTCCGTCGTCCACCTTGTCTGTTCGTCAACATTTTTCGTTGTGATGCGATAACTCAAAAAGTTTTTATTGTACAGTTTTGAAACTTTGCATAATTGTACTTCTGCAAGAAGAGGCAGAAGTGTATAAATTCTGGGTTCACAGCACCTTCATACAGATGTCACTTTCCTTTGATAAGCCTCGCGGGGCCCTTGCTGACCATGTCAGTTTTCTAGTTACCATTCTAATTCTTTCAAATTTGGTACAATCTAATTTAAATTAGATCCTTTGATTCACTCACGTATATTGCTACATGCCTTGTGAGCGATATACGTGAGCGGATCAAAGGATCTAGTTTTAATTAGATTGTACCTAATTTTTGAAAAGAATTATAAATTCAGGACTCTGGCACGATTGGGTGCAAAGTGGGGGGGGGGGGGGGGCAAAATCTGTCAAAAGTTACTTGTCACATATTGTGCCAATTTTATGTATTTTTCTTTTAGGTTATCGATTACTTGGCTTTCTTACTTGTATGTTATTCATAAGAAAAATTTATTGAATATGTATGAATGGATGAATCTTTGTCAATCAAGGACAACACGAATTAACAACTTTTAAAATTACAATTACAGAATATACACAAATTATTAAAGCCTAGTAGTATAGTCCATGATCTTATTCACACGAGGTTGCTCCGGCACCAATGAAAAGCTGACTTTGCACGAAGTTCCACGTAGTCCGTTGTGTGTAAGTCCATCCTGGTTTTCCTGCCCAAGATAAGTCGATTCCGTGCTGTTGGTCTACTTAGTACTTCATAGCTCTAAATGGTCACCGAGTTGTAGCTTCTAACAAATCGACTAAGGTAATAATAACATTTCATCTCCTCGAGATGCACACAGCAAGGGATGAATATTAAATGCCACCACACAGGTACATTCTTCATCCCCCGAGATTCACACAGCAAGGGGATGATTTAAGCACCACACAGGTAACATCTTGCATCCCCGTCGATCACACAGCAAGGGAGATTTAAGCACCAACCACGGTAGCATCTCCCGAGATCACTCACCAAGGGAAATCTGCCCATTGCGCTCCGACCAACGCCCGGACTATATACCTGGTGAAACTGACCAAACACGTTTTACCAGCTGTTTTACAACTAAAAAAGAATCAATACAACTCAGTAACCAATGAAGCATAATACAAAAAAAATATTCGATAAATTTATCTTACGAATAACATACATGTAAGAAGCCAAAGTCATCGATAAACCTAGAGGAAAAATACATAAAATTGGCACAATATTGTGACAGTTACCAATTTGAAACATATATATCAGAGATTAGCAAAGTGTCTTGTACTACTGTGGAATCATCATTGTTCGTGGGTCACCCTTACCCACGAATTTATGTCTCCACGAACTTGTTTTATTTTCCTTTTAATCTTTATAAATACTATGCGATTCTCAATTACCCACGAAATCACATCCCAGCGAAATTTTGGTTACCCACGAATTAAAATGATTCCACAGTATCTTGCAGTCCACTGTTTTTCGGTATAAACACATACACTGATTTTGATTGTGTATCTACCTTAATGAAAATATAAAGTTCAAACCTTCCAAATTCTATCACAGAAACACTCAAGATGCAATAATTATTTCAGAAGATGCTTCTTTCACAGGGAAATAGAAAAGAAGTTTCAAAAGGCGATACTTTGCCCCTTTTTGCCAAAATCCATGAAATATCAGGAAAAATTTATAATTTGCTTAATTGTTTGTTTTAATATAATTTGTTTGTTTTATATCTCGTCAAGAATTTTTCACTCATTCTGAGATGTCATTAGTTGTAGATGAAGTACCACAAATTTAGACCAAAATGTTTGTAACAGTAAATTTTGCACTAATTGTTTGTAAATAGTAAATTTATTGTTCATCAAAATTTGTAGCATATTTGATTCCAATTTATGATAGGAATGGTATAAACTTTAATCAGCATTAATCTATCAACCCTATCAGTAAGAATTGACAATTTATAGGTGGGACTGTCATCTATTTTTAGCAGTAAACATGATGCTGTAAGAGTTGCTGATCTCCAATATATATGTCTCTGCCAATTTTCAAAGAACTTCTCTATAACCGCACGTCTGTAAGAGAAACTAAATGAATGGTTATGTAGAGCATTTCACAATCCTTAGGGTAAAAATTCTGGCTCTGGGGCAGGACAAAACTTGGTAAATAGTGTGTATGTGTTTTAAACATTTAAATGACATCTTTAATGCTTATGATACCAGTGTATGAAATTCCAGTACACCTTAGATATGACGTACAAATTCTATTATGCCCCCTCTCCCCTATATCTTTTGACCCTTTTGCTTGATAACAACCAAATTTGGTACAGGGGTTGTCCTTGGAGAGTAGACAGTATAGACAGTATCTACAGTACAGA
>CAJDSM010023926.1:50911-63532 GCA_903981925.1 Ostrea lurida | reverse complement strand
CTGTCATTTCTGAAAGAAATGTTCATGACAAGTCAGCGATATACAAATATCAGAGAAATCAATGGTCCAAAATTAAGGAATCCACCGAAACATACATCGTGAATATCGGCATTTACACGTAATGCAGTCTCTTGTATAAAAAAAAAACACGGTAGGCCTGTAGACTAGTTTATGAGACTTCCTTCGAACAATCGTGAATATCGGCATTTACAGGTTATGCAGTCTTTTGTAAAAAAAAAAAAAAATATTTCTTAAACATTACACCTTTTTGTCTTTGCCGTGCCCTTACTTGCTAGAAAATCGTTAATTTCATCGGAGCTGGGAAGATGAACCCTAACCTACATTGTTTACGCTTGACGTTAGCTCAAACTATGACGTAACTTACTGCTCTCGGAAGTTTTCGTTCAATGAACGATAACTCTTGCGGGTAAATGCATGAGGCTTCCATAGGGGTTGAACTTGATACAGGGAGATACGATGTTGGAGGGGGGATACGACGATTTATCCTCCCTTCCACGTGACTGTCTGGACCATTCAGATATTGTGTTATGTGGAATTATAATAATGAGGTATAATAATATATAATACATACTTGCACCAATACATGTTTATGCAAAATATTAGTCCATATTACTAGGATATTTTTTTTTTAGTTTAAATATTTTGTATTGTACCTGTTCCGGTAAGCAAAAGCTATGTAAGTACTCAAAAATAAAATATCTAATATACATTTGGTTTAAAAAACATTTATCAAATACAGAAGTAGCTTAAAAATGATATGCAATTTTTGGACGCAATGTGTCCAGACCATTGGAATATAAATTTATAATAGGATTAGTGTCCGAAACTTACTGTCTGTCCTAAAAGTCAAAGCATCATTCTAAGACATGTTACTACATTGCCGTGCCATAAGTGTTTCACGTTTTCACGACGTCACTGACACCAAGAGCAATAAAATAGGGCAAATTAAAATCGCTCTTACCTAAAAACTTCCCATTATAGCCTTTTGAACTTTTCAGTACTTTTTTGCATTGCTTTTAGCTTTAAAGGCATATTATCTAACATATCCATCAGTATAAACTACAAGAGAGATACCACCATACAGACGGCATGCGAAAAGTTATCAATCAACTTCCATCTCACATGCCATTCGAAAACCTCCTGCCAATTCGCTTGGCAGGACAAAATCCCTGACACAGAGTTCCGAAGCGGGCCAATTGCCAAGGCGTCCATCACAACCATGCGTAAGGCCCAACTGAAGATGTACAGGCCACGTCGCTCTCATGCAGACAGGCGGCATACCAAAACAACTCCTTTATTGCGAGCTCAGTGAAGGAAGCGCAAAGTTGGAGGGCAGAGGAAAGCGCTTCAAAGGATAGTCTGAAGACTTCACTAAGAGATTTAAAACATCAGTACTTGAGAACCTGGAGACTTACTCCTCAGACAGACCATACCTGGCGCCAAACACATACGGAAAGAAGCCAATATACAAAAAAAAAAAAAAAAAAAACCGCAGAAACTCATCGGGCGAGCAGAAAACGTACTGCGCGCCATAACAGAGCTACAAAACACCAATCAGTACAAGCGCCTACCCACTGCGCCAAACCTGTGGGAGAGGCTTCCTTGCCTGGATTGGTCTCCGGACACAACCGCAAGCAACTCAAATTAATAGTCACTAGATGTCATGGTCATCTCGAACAACGCCAAGGAACGAACACGCAGCACTCAATCGATTGGCGGGTTTTGAATGACACTCTAATTTGCATATCAAACCCGATATATCGCGGTAGCACTGACCATCGCATTGAATGGTTGTTACGAGAATTCTCGGACACAACATACATATACGTGGCCGTCATGACCGAAATTGTTTACAAATCTTATATACAAGGATAAGGATCATTCAATTACAATGAAAAAAAAACGGAATAATTTTTTTTAAGACATGGCAGCACGTAACTTTGTAATTTGTAAATAATTTGACAAAACATGCTGTAGGGTGTCCACATGCATTTGCTTTCACGACAAAAATAATAAATTCTCGTCCACGACCCCGGCAAATTGAATCCGATTGGTCCAGCATCGGTTACATCTCGGGTTTCATTATATTGAGACGAACTGCCAATCGAATGAAGCTCGCACGCTCAACTGAAGTAAACTATCATGCCTTTTGTTGGAATATTTCTATCTATGTCATGATACAAGCAGTTCTATTAGCCCTTGATACAAGTAAGTTATTGAATATTTTATTCCATAAGCAATCTTGATTTATTTGACGAAGTGCGGAGACTGTGCTCCGCACTCGTCATCGACTTCCGTCCAAATAAAATCACAAATGCCCATAATAAATAATACAATAAATAATTACTTACAAGGGAGTTAGGAAGGTCCTCTATTCGGGCACGGGTGCCCCTCCCCCTTCACCTTGTAGTGAGGTTAGCTACACATACGCACTGTTTTGTTTGTAACGTAAACGTGTAATAACATCACCCAGCTGTAATTGACGTCATATCGTATATACATGCCGCTGTTTTGTTTGTATTTTATCTGAGTAGGAAGTGAAGTCAATATTTATATATGTATACATACAGGTTCTTTTGTTTGTATATAAAGTGAAAATGAATTACATATGCATCGCTGATTTGTTTGTATATAAGTGAAGTCAATTACACATGCACGTTGTTTTGTTTGTATATGCACATAGCCACGCTGATGTTGTTTGTATATAAGTGGGAGGTCAATTACACATGCACGCTGTTTTGTTTGTATATACACAAATGCACGCTGTTTGTTTGTATATAAGTGAGAAGTCAATTCACATGCAGGCTGTTTTTGGTATGTATATAACTGTGAATAAACGGTCATCAGCTCTAAAGCTCAAGTGATGTAACCAAATTGTGGTTTTCTAACTTTTTAAAATGGCGCTTCAGCCGTAGCAGTGGGGATTTCGGTCGTTTTTGTGTTGATCATTCAATAGACTTTGACTTTGCTCCTACTGTCAACGTGTGGGGAGAAAAGGTTGCTAAGTTTTCTATGAATCGTTGAAGTGATCTTGAAGAACGATAACGTACTTCCTTGGTTTGGTTTAAAAAAACTTTTAAATGAGAACTAAGGCATTATCAATTTGAAAACAAATAAGGATTACTTCCCTGAAGTGTCACTTTAAAACCTTTTTTTTTTTTTAACAGAAAGTATAAGGATTTTGGGTCTATAAAGATGTCTACGCCAGCAGCACGAAGCTCGGAGGAGAATACGGTGTTTGCAATTGGTATTAGACACAGAGTAAGGCGGGTGGATAGTCTGCCTCCAAAAACAGGAAGGGTTAGCGGAGGTTTCAAATGTCCCGTGCAACAGTGCTCAACTTCAATAACGCCACACTTCCGGATGAACCGAGTCGATGTGAACAACAATCTGAATTTGTTACGCGTCCTTGCGGGGATAACAGGGTGCCGTGAGTGAATAACCTTACTCATTGATTAGATCTGAACTCCGAAACTCTGTATAAGAGGGAAGTTATGTGTCATGACTTGTCTTAAGATGGAAATATAATGGAAATTGATTATTTCATATTATCGATGCAATAACCTCATAATTCATGACAATATATATATTAATGTGTTTGGCAATGTAAATATTATTACAGGTATCTGATTTCAACATATTAATAGTTAATATAGATTAAAAATAGATATTTCTGTATAAATATGATTACATCAGGTGTGCAACGACCATTCTGACACTCCTCCTTCGATTCGGACCCGATTTAATTACAAAGCCAAACAAATCTTTACCGCACACGGTTAGGCTCAAATAGAATTTTCCATCTTCATTCGTCACTTCAGAAGTCTATTTCACTCGTAATAATCCAACACGTCACTAAAACTGCATGAGATTTTACAAGTAGTTGATTTACTAAATTATTTCATTCAGAATCAAACAGCAATTAACGCATATACAAATCCTTGTTACCTTTGATTGTTTGTAAATTTGAATTATGAAGGTACAACGCAGATTTCATAACGTCAAAGTTATGGCGGTTGAGGGAATGTTAAAGATAATCGTAAAGTGTGCTCGTTGTTGGATTATTAATCCCATCCCCATTTTTGGATACATTCACAAAACCAACAGAAACAATTGAAAAATTATAAATGAACTGAACCAGGTACTCAGATTCTATAAAACGAAGCAATACATATATTGTAAACAACTTATATGATACTTTTATCTAACTAACTAACAGCTTTAAAGAGTCACTTCAGAGAATCTGTTCCCAACATACCTCCAGATGTGAAGTCAATCAGGGTGTGGATTCCCAACATCTAAAGAGCTTTTAGAAAACTTCAAGTCAACGAAGATTTTTCTAAAATTGACTGCACAAAACGTAAATGATTTCTCCACAACTTTTACAGCAATCCCACGATGAATTAATCTAGGCTTTTTCAGATAATAGCTTTTTGAAACAAAAACGGCACCCAAATACAAGTTTCTGGTCGTTGGGAAACGAAGGTACATAATTTTTGTTAAGAAGCCAACTCTGATTGCCCATACAAGTTAGTATTAGAGCATGCTGGGTATCTAATCGATAATATTATTATTTTATGCCAACTCTTGTTTTCTTGTATTCTAATAGGACTACGAGATTGATCACTGTTCCGTTATCTTTGCCTTTACATATAAAACTAAAATTAGCAGACTCTTTTCATATCCTTGAAACTCGAAAATAAAGTAACACCACAGAAATCTGACATATCTGCTTCGTATCTGGATATTTTACTTAATATTGAACTCTAATGGCAGACCTGACAACTCACATTATATGATAAACGGTGACGTTAACTTTGCACATCATCAAACTTTCCTTTTTTTATTGTAGTAGTATACCACTATCACCTGCTTACGGTGTGTATGTTCCCAGTTGATTGGAATTACGTAAGAGCATTGCCATGCACATGAGGACTTCTTAAAAGTCGAGGCCAAATTATTAACTTAAAAGTTCGAATGCTGCAGGGTATATAGAACGATATCGTTTAAAGTAAAATCAATTTCGCAAATTCTACGGTCGCTATAATGACCTTGTTTGCGAAATTACAAAATTATCACTAAGTAAAATGTGGACTGATTTGTTTCATACCCTTTGTTTAGATCTGTCATTTTTATACTAGATTTTAAAGAACAAGGTAATTCGCTTTTACTCTAATTGTGATTAAGGGTTATGGCGGGTATGACCGGTCGATAGAGGATGCTTACCCTCCATTGCACCTGAATTTTACCTTCTCCTTTTGTCCGGAGGTCCGTTGTTGCCGCTTACATCTCAACTACTGTATATATGTTTTTTGGTATATGAATAACGTTTAAACATATTGTTAACGTCGTCCATCTATATATAAATACTCAGTTCTCAAATAATGCAATCAAACGTATTTTTTGAAGCAACGAAGAAAAAAAACCAACTTTGCGTCTTTGAATGCTTAATAGAAATTAAATTTGAGAAATCGCAAAAAAGGATTTGGCAGTAGATAGGTAAAACTTCACTAAACAATGTCTGACAATAAATTCATTATGATGTTTTCTGTTTGTAGGAATGCTGCTATCCTTATGGGGAGCTTTTGGTCCGGGCCAGAGGCTGCACGTACAAATGGCATTCCTTACGCTGGAACACTTCTGGATACAACCCCTTCTTTACAAAAGTCATTATAATCAACAATGATTTTAATCCAAGGAGCTCTGTGCAAGACTGGACACTGTGATTTGTACTATCAGGTAGACCAAAGACAAGGTGCTACCGTAAAGCCGTGTTCAGCAAGAGGTAGGCACCATAATAGTATCATTGTTAACTCAAAAGTACATGACTTATAGCGGTTGGTCACCTAACTGAATATCGACCTCGGTTCATGTTAGATTTTTGTTGAAAAGTTCTTGTAATAATACGTTGAACTAACCGTGACACGAATGCATGATATCTTGCCGTTTTCACCCAACATTATAACAATGATTTTATACTTACACTTTGCCTTGATAAATTATATATCTTTCAACATTTTTTGTAACAGGTTGTCTCTTTGGTGACTGGCCTCATATCACCACACTGGAGACGGTGGTCAGTACACATTTAATGGCTATGGTGAATACACGAATGATGAAATTTGACGTGGGGAGTGCGAGTTTTGAGCTACAGGGTCGAACAGTATCTCGCCACCTTTGGCGAAACGGCACCGCCGTTAATGCTACAATCTTCAGCGCCTTCGCGGCTAAGGATCACACCGGCGCTTCATGCAGGTCCGAAGGCCCTATCCCTATAAACAAAAGATAGTAAGTAACGTTTGTTACACATTCACATATTCAGTAAATAATTTAGAGGACACATTGCAATATTTACAACTGAATTATGTAGTTATTAAACTGAGTATTTGCATTTTAAGACTTTCCTGTAGGGAGACTCATGGGGGTAAGAAGCAGTAAGGGTTGGTACGTGGCTTTGGCCATGCCAATATAATTTTCCTAGGTACGGAAAAACCGTACCAAAATAATTTTCAAGCAAGTTTAAGTTAAAAACCAAATAAAAAAAATAAATGCCTAATACGAAAATGACAAAAAAGTTAAAGTAATCCTCATTAGAATAAGATTATCAAAGTTATGGCATGAAATAATTCAATATAAAACAGCAAGCAACTTTTTTAACATAACTGACTGCATATGTAGGATATCAATAATATGTTCTGAAAAAGGCTCCAGAATGCACAGATTTGCCTCAATTTTTCAAAATTATTTTTTTGGGGAGCATCCCTTCAGACCTCCCCAAGCAAATGCAACAGAGCAGTACGAATATTTTTGTCGCTGCTGCGCCTCTGGACACTCTTATATTCGCTTGAATTCCTTTCAACAAAATTAGTGCGGATTGTTTCTATGGTATTGATAAAATAATATCACATGATACTCGTAAAATAAGGGCTCCTTTAACCTTTATCCAAAACTGTGGAAAAGTTAAATAAACAAACACTGTACATCATGGAGCTCTTCCAAAAGAGATAGAAAAAGTCTTTGTAGCGACTGTTTTAATTTGTCAAAGATTTAAAGAACTATTAAGATTAATTCAAATTATTGAGATGCATTTCAAAATATGACTGAAAGACGTACTATTAAGTAAACTTTTTTTCTTACAGAGGATGTACATTCGTGGCAAATGGGCGGGATCTGACGCTAAAATTTCGACAATGAAACCCAAACTTTTTTCTTTGCAACCGTGCATCTAACGATTTTAAAAGGAAAACAATACAATTTCAGCCACATTTCTTGAAGCTGTGAGTAATAAATAACAGGGCGACATTTACCATCCGACACAACAAAGTCCAGACAGCTACACTTTTTTAATAACGGTACATGGAGGCAAATAACTGTATCTGATGGAAAATTTTTGCCAGTATCTTTTTAGTTCAAAAGTTGAGGTACTACCAACTTATAACAATAAGAGATAATATAGCTCCTAAAGACAAAAATCATGTAGAGTAATGGGGGTGTTTTTTATCCTATCAAATTATAACATGGCTTAGAATTAAATGTTCCCAGATAAAAATTCAAAGGATAAATTATCCCATTTTTAATAGACAACAGATAGGAATAATTAAATACAATTATTAATTGTTATTATTGAAGACATTTTCTCTTTACAATCAAGTTAATTGTTATTGATTTCTTGATTTTCTTTCATGTTTTGAAAATTTATTTAAATTTTCAGTTTATTTGGGACTTACTAGAAATGATCACGTTTGTTATCTTTGCCTTTACGTAAATCATCATCAACACCATTTTGTGCGAATCGTAAAACTGTCCAGATCCAAACAGATCCCACTAAAAAGGGGCAAGGGACTTATTTGGTACTTGGTTTGACAAATGAAATAAACAATTATATACAGTTGAAACAAAAAGCACACATATCCATTTTCAGCTTCGTAAAAATGACTAGTAATAGGATAAAATCCTCTACCAAAACAGGATAATATATCCCATTTTATTTGAATAATACATGGGATTAATCTATTAAGACTTTTTTTGATTTATTTATCCTGTATCATAATTCTATAGAGAATGTATCCTCTGAATAAGTGTAATCTAATTGGAGAATTGATCATAAAGACTTTTTTTTCTCCCATAGGAAATAAAAGGATTTTGATAGGGATAAAAATTTCCCGTTCTCCTTCAGGATTTTTGTCATTGGGAAGTTTTATATCTCTTATTGTACATGTTTTGTTGTAACTTCAGCTTTGAAGTAGAAGATACTAACTAAAAAATCCTACCAAGATACACTGAATTTGTTTTCTGTTTCTTAGGTAAAAAGGGTAGCAAAAAGTATGGACCTTGTCATGTCCGAAGTTAATTGTCATACTGCTTCATGTTTCAAATACATTATAGCAAATCCCCCTCTAATTGTGAGGAAATGAATATACTTCTACACTGTATGATTTTTTGTTTTGGCTGAGGCTGTGACAATCATAGAGAGTATGGGGGTGATATTCTGTATGATTTTGTTTTTGCCTAGCTGTAACAATTAGAGTGATTTTTAGGGGTGAAGATTTCTGGTTTGTGAGAACCTTTGTCAGTGAGGACTACAGAGGAACATCAGCGGACTCGTTGGGAACTTTGACGGCGACAAGGACAATGATTTCCTCCTGCCCAACGGTACTGTACTGACCGGAGACCAAGTGAGCTCGGAGAAGAAAATCTACTATAATTTCGGACAACTGTGTAAGCAAATAACAATACTATTATGTACTACAGTCATTCTCAGCAGGCCAACATTGGCAATGCCTGCTGCCCGATCACATTCACAATTTCTATTTTATTTGTGAATAAATATTGTTTAAATAAATTAAATTAATTCTCAGAGCAATAGGTACACTAGCACCTGTTGCAGATTTATCATGCGTTGTAGTAAACAACGTATGGTGCAGGTTGCCGTCCGTGTTTAGTATTACGTATAATGTATTTGTAATTTATTTTTCCATTAGAAATGCATTCAACATTTCCAACAGTCTGTTTGGAATTCCAACGTGCAAGAATTGTGCCCTTTATTAGCTGACCTATTTTCATATTCTTATGAGGCAGGATTCATTCAAAGCTTCTACATGAAAATAAAAGAAATCTCTAGCGGTGGCCTTTAATTCGACATTTCGATATATTGACGATGTTTTATCTATCAATAATAATGATTTCCATTCATATGTCGATTTAATATATCCCAACGAACTAAAATAAAGGACACCACAGAGTCTACAATGCCTGCTTCGTAATTAGGTATTTTATTGAACATTGACTTCAACGGCAAACTAATTACTCAACTTTATGACAAACGGGACGATTTCAGCTTCTCCATCGTCAAACGTCCATATTTATGTAGCAATATTCCATCATCACCTGCATATGGTGTTTATGTCTCTCAACTTATTCGATACGCAAGAGCATTTTCTACATATGATTAGTTTTTTAATCGAGGCTAGCTACTTACAGACAAGTTGTTGTTGCGGGGGTTTCAAACAGTCACGTTTAAAGGCAGCATTTCGAAATTCTATGGTCGGTAAAACAATTTAGTTTACCAATATGAAATACCTTGAGTCATGCTGTCTGAATGCGTTTCAGAGCTAATCTAAGTGTATACATTCTCTGTGAATGACTGACTAAAGATCATCAAGCGACTTTGTCTAATCCTGTTTGAAACGTTACTAGCAGCGATTTTCAATTGCATGTAGAATGTACATATGTTTGAGAAAAAAATATTTATTTATTTTTTTCAAAGGGACAATAAACGAGAACACACTCGCTATTCCATTACGATACTGGATACACGCACAGATTCTTTTCACATCCTGACTTTGTTCCCTTCTTCATCGATGAGTTTTCTGAGGAGGAGAGAAATGCGTCTATTGCTGCTTGTGGTGGTGCATGGCGTCACAGGCATGTGTATTTGACTTCTTGTCAACGGGTAGACAAAGCACTGGCCGAATCGTGTCCAAAGCGTACAGACACGTTTGAAACCGAGAACCGCGATTGCAGGTGAATAATGGCATTTAGTTGAATGTTTGAATGTCTTGCAAGGGCTGATGTAGAATTTTTTCCAGGAGGGGAGTTTGGTGTTGAACCGGAAGAGGATGAAGCTGCTGGTATTTTCAATAGTTATAAAAAGAATTCAAAGTATCGTACCGGTACTCTCTCTCTCTCTCTCTCTCTCTCTCTCTCTCTCTCTCTCTCTCTCTCTCTCTCTCTCTCCTCTTCTCTCTCCTCTCTCTCTCTCGTTTTGCTCTTTTTAGCCAAAAACAAAGGGTAGGGGTTGCAGCATTCACACATTCCCTGCAATGTTTTGTAAAGTAATTTGGTTTTAAAAAAATGCGGGTTTTTTTTCTCAAGCAAAGCTTTACAATTTCATGATATTTGCTTTTCATTTGTTAGAAAATGAAACCCCGTACATAAATAGATGGCGAGGAACAAATTTTAGCGGAAGTAACAAAACCGTGGAGTTGAAATTCAATGCTTCAGATGATGAGTCATTTTCTTACCAAAGTTCTACAGCAGCCTTCCACCGGATTTCAGCTTCAATGATAGCAGTGGTGTCGCCATTTGGGACGCCCCACTGACTCTTCGGTCGTCAATATCAAGGTACTGACAAATCTTTAATCGTTCGTGAAAACTCATTTTCGGATAGTTTGCCTTTCACTAACTTAAAAAAATCATCAACGAACGGAAGCACACATATTTTTATTTAAGTTTTACCATGTGAAATACAAAAGCATGATGTTACATCCTAGTAAATGGTTTATATACAGTGCGTGCCATAAGTGTTTCACGTTTTTGTTTTAGAAAATAACAAGTATAAAATACCTTTTATGATTTTAAAGACGCTCTATCGGGTCTAAATTTAGACAGATGTTCCTTTAAGTTATTTATGACAAGGTTCCCTTTTCTGCGCGTGCGGGCTATTAATAACCAAGTAGCAGAACGTAACAAACATGGCTTCTAATCGCCGAGAAATGACCCCTGTCCTAAAAGAACAGATTGTACGGCTAAATATATAAGGAAGAAACAAAAGTGAGATAACAAAAATTACTGGATATGACCGATCTACGATATCGAAGTTTCTCAAACGATTTGCTGAAAGGAAATATGTCTGAAACGATAGTCGAAGTAGACGACCAAAATTGACAAGTGCGCAGGCAGATCGATTGTTGCATAGGTTAGTTTTAAAAGATCGTAGGCAGAATTTGAGTGATCTAACTGCAGATTTTAATAACTATGTACCGAAAGCATTGTCCAAACGAAAGATTGCATTTTTTAAATTATTCACGGCGAAAAGTAGCGAAGACTCTTACGATTCAAAATTCAATAGAAAATGACGGTAGAATGGTGTAGACTTCATAAAAATGGACAGTGGACAATAATTGGAAATCTATGAAATTTCCTGACGAAACACAGTTGTTCTAGGAACAGACAACAAGAGTTTATGTGTGGAGTAAACCGGAAGCAAAAAATGGAGACCTGAGTGTTTCGGACTCGTTCCGTTCGTAATGGCGGAGTTCGGATATCAGTATCGTGTTGGGGCTGTATGTGTTACTCAGGAGTTGGGACACTTACACCAATTGATGGCAATTTGAATAGAGAAAGTATATCTCTAAGTTATTCTAGAAAATCATTATTGGCAAGTTGTTGTAACACATTTTGGTAATACCCATGGATTTTCCAAGACGATAATTGTCTATGTCACATGTCACAAGGACAATAAAATTGGAAAAATAAGAATAATATTCCATGTTTAGACTGGCCATCACAATCTTCAGATCTGAATGTCACAAGAAAATGTGTGTAGAATGATTAAAATCAGACTTGCTCGAGAGCAACACCAGGTCAAAACCAAACAAGAATTTATTGAGACTGTTATGAGGATATGGACTTCGTTTACTCCTGGGTAATATACAGTGCCTCTATAAAACCCTACGAGATCATCTTTGTGCTGTCTAAAGGCATATTGTCTAACAAAATCTCAATATTTTTTATTTCACTAGAATGCACTGAAATGTAAGATTATGATAATATTGAAATAATTATTTGTTACCAATATGCTTTTTTACTGTTATTCTTAGTCCAAAATTAGTAAATATTGTTTCGTTGAATTCTTGTTGCAGGATGATAAAAATTAGATTGGCCCCGCCTTATTCATATGACCCCCTAGTTTGAACTCGTTCGGAAAGCTATTCGCGCGTGCTCAACGCAGTTACCAAGGGGCCTCACGACAAATATTTCTCAAAATGACTAACAGCACAGTGAAAATTGAAGTTTTCAAGTACATATAAACTAGGAAGTTAAAAAAATAAATAACACACCAGTTCATATAATATATCTAAGTAATAGAATGTGTATTTTTCTTCGGCTGTTAACCTTGCTGTGCCTACAGCATTATGAACGTCGTCTTCTGACGTTGTCTACAGTTATCGAAAACGTCATCAGAATTTTGGTATATTCGTATAATTAATCAGATTCTCTGGGCAGGCACAACTTCACAAAAACGATAATTATATCATTTTTATTTTTTACAATTTACCAATTTTTACTCCTTTTTATATTTTTAACGTCAATGATGCA